>VDFB02042620.1:0-82160 GCA_007258455.2 Sequoia sempervirens
CTCTCCCCTCCCACCCTCTCTCGCCCTCTCTCCCATAAGCATAAATACATACATATAGGCATATGTACATACATACATGGCACACCAACATACATATACATATAAACATATGAACAAACATTCAAAAAACTATCATTTAACTAAAGGAATAAATAACGCGAGTGCGTTATTTGTTGCTAGAAATGTTCCACGGAGAAGGAAAAAGTGAAAACTAATAAATAACGCAAGTGCGTTATAGTGCACTCATGTTATATTTTTCTTTGGGGATCCCTGAGCCTTAGCTTTGGTATTTGCCTTGGAATACCAACCCAAAGGCTTGGAAGGCATTCCCAATGACCAGAGACATGTTTTTTGCAAATTCTACAATTTTTCAACTAATCGGGTTCGTGCTCACCGTCAGGATTGCATTTGGCTCAATATCGACAAAATTGAACACATGGGTAATGTTAAGTTCTCTCTTAGCTTTCCAATGATATAATTTTTTTCACTTTCTAACAATGTTAGGCCTTTGATCCATAATTTCTTTTGTTTGTATGTCTGTTTTTTGTTAAAAAGCTGTGTCTAATTTTTTTTCATTATAAATTAACCATTCATCAAAATTTCAAATAAATTACATTTTTAGAAACTAGACTCCATTCTACAAATTTTTAAAAAATAAAAATTTAAAAAATCTATTACTTTCCAAAATTTGCTTAAGGGGAACCTTGTTAAAATTCTACTTTTTAGGAAGTGCCCACATAGAAAAATTAGTTAAAAATCAAATATTCATTAAAAATTATCGGAAAAATTGTGCATTAACTAGATGTTGTTAGCTAACTTTGCTTTTGACCATAAGCGATTTTAAAAATACTAAAAAAAGATTTCTAGTACTCGGGTATTTACAAGAGTTGCTATGTTATGTTTTCTAACAAAAACAACACCAAGTTTCAATATGCATCCCTCTACATTGAACCCCTTAATCTCAACCATTTTCAAAATAAATTAGTAGTTTAGAAAGTAGACTCAAAGCACTTTGATCCTTGTTTTTGTTCCATCTCAAAATTTTGAGTGTAACTATCCTCAATTTCATGTCCAAGGTCAGCATTTCCTGATTTCAAAAAAAAAAGTGGCCACTTAAGCCCCCTTTTTGGGAACCATCTTGGTGCACTTACCCTTTATCGTGTTGGCATAGACCTAAGATAGGTTGCACATATATCCACACAAAATTTAATTCACCAATTATCCATGAAGTCGGCCAGAGATAGGCTTAATAACAAAATGTAATCAGCAGAATGATACCGATACACCATACGAGCATTAGAGCATGAGACATTTTGAACGTACATGCTTTCAATATCCATAGACTATTTCCCAAAACCGCAAGTAGCAACTATCAATTACAGAGGATTGTGGACCAAAATATCAGAGGGTGTAAACTATATACCGGTTCAGATACTGAACCAAAATACCAGATCAAACACTGACTTATCCTTGCATTCACAACTTGTATAACATGGTGACATCAATGACAACACAAAACTGTATAGTTAGCCATTCTTCTTCATTCTTCCAACAAGAAATGTTTAAAATTTTACATTATTGGTTACTATTTGTTGTGTAGTCTCACAACACACCCCATTTTTCTTAGAAAAATGGGGACTCTTGCATAAAGAATTTATTGCTCATGACATTATAAAGTAATAAAGATTCAAAACTTTAATTTTTTTAGTGGGTTGTTTGGTGAAAATTAGAAGAATGTTTAAAGTGACATGGAAATCCGATTAATGTAATACATTATTTAGAATTTAAAAGTTGTACTTTTTTGAGAAATTTGGGTCTTGTGGAACCTGATGTGGCACTTTAAGTCTCACATCTGGTAAAGCATCATGTTCCACACTCATAATAATGCCCACAAAACTTTGAAGAAGGTTGTTTGCAATACAACGAGGTATACATAGCTAGGTTATTGCTTCACAATCAAGTGGACTTGAAATTCATTTAAATATGGAACAATTTATTCTAATCAAAGATTTTAGGGCTTACTGAATCAGATACAAGATATCTATTTCCTATGCTAATTACTAGTGTAGCGAGAAAGGTTTTGTTTTCAAACCTTAATAAAAGGCATAAACATTGAGTAATGATGATTAAACAAACTTGATGGCATATCTAGTTGCTTTATAATGCAAGCGAAGTAAGGCCAACCTATTAGGTGAATTTTGTGTTGCCAACCCGATATGGGATATCGTTTCAATTCCAAATCCGGTAAGAATCCTCAAAATTCCTATACTAGCTATTTTTTTCTGAAAAAGCTCCACATTTATATTTAAATAGATTTAAAGGTGATAAAAGAAAAAATTAATCATGAATGGAAAATTTAAGCACAAGAATCATTTCATTGATGTTGGTTTAATATTTATATGGGAGATTAAACTCAATAGGCTAATGAATTTGTATATTTTTAAATAAGGGATGATGTGAAATAATCTAGTGAATTTGATGTAGGGTGTGTTGGAAGAGATATTTGGAGAAATATAAATAAAACCTGAGGGATGGTGAAGGAACGGCATTGAAAGGTGAGGATCCAGTTATAGATCTAGTTGCAAGTAAATTTCTCGATACAAGAACTCGTACATGAAGTTGTAGGAATTTTGGAGCATGTTGGAACTAGATCAATTTTGAGTATAAAGAGCCAAAAGAATAAGGATAAATATTTGACCAAATTTAGGTGGAGAAGCCTAAAGTGAAGAATTGTCACCGAATTTATCAACCATGAGGATGCGTGACTACTATCTAGGGTTTTGTGGAGTTCGTGAATTATCAACAAGCCATATCAAGAAGACATAAATTTGACCAATTCTTCTAAAAATATCTACTAATACCCCATGTGCAAAAGATATTTTTGTGTCATGTGTCATGTGTTGATTCACTTATTTTCTTCTTTCCATGTACAATTTTTTAATTAACCTATGTCTTAGTTTTATAAAAGGTAGTAGGTTATCTTTTAGTAGAGATCAAAAAGTGTTAAGAAGATAAAGCTTGAATTGGAATATCACTAATTTAACTTATATTTCATGTCTTTTGTTTGTTTTCAGTAAAGACTTGTGCATACTATGGATTTTTATAATGCTAAATCAAAATCAAGGTCATCCTAATTGTAAATTTTTGTATGACTATAAATTGTTCATTCTAGTGAAATAATCAATTTGGTGTGTCATCTTTGTGTGCATTTTAAATCTATCTCCCTGGCGAATGGTTAAATTCTTTAAAATATTGCACTATTTTGTATGTATATGTGGATTATTTTGGTAAAGTACAAATAGTTTCTATTTTTATTTACTTGTCTTTCAGTATGTACATGGGTAATATCTGAAACATTTAAATTTCTTAGCCCTTTCTTCCCTCCTCTTAATCTTTTGAAATTTCTTTTTACATTGAAGGCGTCCCCATGCTCAATTTTTGCAAGCCTTTTTCATGCCCAATGGTGCAAATCTGTCCATAGGGAATGAAATACAATCAAATGCACTACAATCATTCATCATTTTTCAAAACTCTTCCTTGCTGGTATTGGCCTTTCGCTTCTCCACTTGCCATAGATGGTTGAGCATTTACTGAGGTCATTAGGATTATTGTTGCTCTATGTTGAGTCATGGGTCTTTAATGCACATGACAATGCATGCCTTGAAGACTCAGTTGGGTTACCCTCATAACTATTTGGGGAAGCAGGTGGGAAGAAGAAGAATATCTTAATGAATGTTGAGGTAGTCGGCATCCTTGACAGCACGATAGAATGAGGTAAGTCAGTTACCCCTTTAATAGATGCCCCAAACCCTAAATTGATATTCATATTTAGATTCCAAGTAAAATCTTTTGTCGATCTAAAGCAAAAAATCTTGTTTATTGTCAATAATTTGAAGCAGCAGCTATAAAGTGAATCTAGGTTTCTTGCAATTTACAAAAATCCACAGCGGTATGATTTGTAGCGATTTGTGGCCATTTTTTCTCACCGGCATCATTGATAGCAAGACACAATTTGTGTAGATTCTTGTAGTAAGTCACTTGCCATGCTTTGGGGGATTTTCCCTTTTGATTTTGTACACTGTTGAAGGCCCCATTGTTTGAAGGACACAAGCAACCTATTTGCCACAATTTTATTTTAAAATTTATTACCCATACCAGGAGGGGACCAAGAGTCAAGTTTGTTGGGTTTTATGACTACTTTTTGCCTCTTTCTCCAGTTTATCAATGGGCTCAGTCTCAATGGGCTCAGTCTCAGTAAAGCATCCTCCTCCAACTTGATTTCCCCACTCCTTGCCACTGCATCACCAGTTCTCAAATTAATTAACCTGAAATCTATATAATGAAGTTTTGCTCACATCTATGCCTTCAAAATCTCATACAGCCTTTGATTTAAAGGTAAAAACATGGGAAGAAGTGGAATGAAAGTAAAGTCATAGAAGGTCATAAGAAAGGTGTTTGGCCTCTATATGCCAGATGTGAGGCTCCAAGTGTGAAGCACTTCAGGAAGTGATGATATTTTTACACGCCCTCAGCCTAAGCTCCTTCCATGAGGGTTGTTTGGTCTGAGAACAGTGTTATGGGTGGTAGTGTTTACAATATCTGTAGTTTACAAACATTCATGTAGCATTCCCTAATCAGTTCAAGCTTCTTTTTTACAATAGTAGCATCATACCCAAGTCTAAGCACTCTAATTTCATTTATACTTGTTTGGTCAAGGTCTGCAAATGTAAAATTTTATGCATTCCTGACTTACATTAAACATATGAATGAAATTAGAATATGAAAGACTGTAATAAAGTATGAAATTGAGTCAACTGTACATGTATGATAGACTTTATTTAACTCATAAAATTGTTTAAAACTGTTGTCACAGTATTCACTTTTATAAACATATCATGTAATGCAATACAGTAGTATCTGGGAGGTCTGATATAGTCTTAGGAATGCACAATATCATCCTCAATTTTTCATTCTGAGTTTGTAAAAGTTTGGTTATGATTTTTGAGCAATAATCACTACAAAACAGCTCTTTATCTTACCCAGAAAGGTCTTCCTTTAAGTTTGAAGTGATATTTCTAAGTTTTCTCTATTATTTCAGTGAACGGATGAATATTATACCATTGTTTTGGTTTCCTTCCTCGAAATAGTTAACCCTATATAAAAGAAAGCCTACCATATCAATATAGTAACATAAATGTGTGGTAATGTTTGAGTTTTTAATAGACGAGTTGGGACTCTATTTAGGACCTCTTTAAAATTTGGAGTTTGTATATTTCTAAGAAAAGTAAAAAGAGAGCTAGTGGTCCTGTATATGGATTTAAATGCATATTGTTCCAAGCTATTAGTGAAGAAGAGGGAGATGGTCTTGTATGGATAAAGAAGAGGGAGTTATTAGTTTTGTAAATGGTTTTAAATATAGATTATTTTAATAAGAATGAAAAACAGATTATTTTGAGTATTTCTGGATTTGATTGTATATATTTTGTTCAATCAACATTTGGAATCACATTTTATGTTCGATTGTCACTTCTCTTTTTCTTTTCTTTTTTGTTGCCAATGCCCAACACGCAACATGTCAGTCTAGAGTTTTTGGTTTCATTTAAAAAAAAATTGGGAATCACAAGTACCATTACAAAATATCGAAGGAAATAGCCACTTTCTTTGGTTTCCATGTTGCTTTCATCATATGGCACTGGTACCCTAAAAAGACAGAGCATGGATTACCACTGGTTGCGGTTTATGGAGTCTCTCACATAAACTAATCTTTTGCCTCTTAATGTTTCCAACATCAGTAAGACATCAAACCTGCAAACCAAAATATAAAAATAATATAAAAAAGTTATAAAAGTGTTGCAGTCAAATGAGTGTTTCTGAATTCAATTTGGAAGAATTTCTTGTATGAAAGCCCATTAACTTGTATGTCAAAAATGTTTCCAGTCAAACAATGTGTTAATTTATGCTACTCCAAGAAACAAGACGTTTACTTAACACGAATTGCATTGTTTCCCTAGCCTGTGTACTTTCAACGCTTTTTAAGTTTTTTCTATATTTGAACCTTACCATAACAAGTGATACATTTAACTGCAAATACACATGATATTTTTACTCAGCCAAAACCCCATTTACATGCGAAATCGCAGCATGATATTTATATTTATGCACCAAACTGACATACAATCCTCTGAGAAGTGATCAATTGCGTATGTCAGTTCTTTTTTGTAATACACATGCCTCTTATTTTTCAAATGTAGAAAGCTCTACCACCTAATCCATACCAGTAACAACTCTCCATTACTTTGTACGCTCTCATAATTAGGATATTTTTAAGATTTTGAACTCAATTTTATAGATTTCTAGAAATACCAGTCTAAGCAATATTGAAATAGAGCAAAAGTATGTGCTAAAATGTGATTAGGATAAGCAACGAAGTGACATTCCTGGAAAGATGTGAACAAGTTTCATGATTATGAAGTAATAAGGTGAAATTGTACGAAAGAGAAATTAATGAAAATGGAAGGCGAGGAAAGATGCTTGTCTCAACAAAAAAACCCAGATCAGTTGTTGAGATTTATAGGTATAGAATATAACAATCAAAAGTGTCTGCCCTATTACAATCACATTCTGGGCCACCTTAGAAACTTTAACTTTAGATACCATTCAGCGACTTCAGTTACTGATTACATTTGCAGTGCACCAAAGGATTGTAATCTTATCTTTAACACCTAGTTGAATAACTAAAAATGATTCAATTATAAAATTTACTGACTTGTCATTGTTCTATATAGATTGTTGAATAGGATAAAGTTTGACAACTAAGAGTAGGATATTGGAAAATTTTGAATAGAATGAATAAGTAATCAAAGAAACCGGGAGACTTTTGCAAACTAAGAATTAAGGAAGTATAGAAACAAGGTTGTGCAGAGATCATCTAAATTTGTTGTATTCCTAGAAAAGTCATCTAGGTACTTATTATTTTGGAGCTCCAATTGTGGGGGATAGTTCTTTCATAATTAAGTATTTTTGTGTCTCTTTCATGATGATTGTCTCCCATATTATTCACTCTGCATATTACAACAATACATTCTAATTTCCATGCTTATCTTATTCCCATGTTTATAGAAAATTAGTTGTTATCTACCATTCAATGACCTATCGTAATCCATCTTCTGTCCAAATTCTCTTAGGCTGCCAATGAATGCAATAAGCTTTACTGACTACAGCTGGAAGCCTCACAGTTAGCTTATGTTTTAGAAATGATTTTTATATACCAACTACTGTTGAAGGTGTGAATGCAATGGTTTCCAGAGCTATTTTCAAAGAGTCAACAGTAGAGATCGGATCATCTTCATATGTTAAACTTAATACATTATTCTTTACAAAGCTTATGCATTATACAATAAATATATTTTTACAATTTTGTGCCATTATACTAGTTTTTGTACTTTAAAGACCAAATCTCAAGAGGCAAGGGATTGGGGTGATAGAAATAACTAAAATTTTAAATGATTGTGTGTTGAAGTGACAAACAGCTTGGTTTGATTTATGTTTATAATACTCATAGAGGAATTACTCTGCTTACTTTGCCATATATACTACAATAACTCTATTACAATTTTAATACAGTATATTAATTTGAATTTATAACTTTAATTAAATTAAATCGAGTTGCAATTCCAAATATTATTGTGATAATTAGAATGAATTGGCAATAACATATAAATGCATTATTTCAATTATTTATTTATAATTTGACACTTCACATTTTACAATTTCTATCTTTCAAATAAAGTACCACACATTTAAATATTAATCTACACAGTTGAAATTTTCAAAATTCTTGTCAAGAGAGTTTTGAATAGGCTAGAAACCTAATATATTATAATTGGCAAACATGGATTTTCTTCTAATAGTTTATAGAAACCTAGCAGTGGTAACATGGGGTTATATCAACATTGTTTTTCTTTATAGAATCTGCATGTATGCAAGTCTCATGATGCTTCCTTTTAAAATTTAAAGCTTTTTGGTTTCCTATATTTTCCAATGATGATTTTGATTCTTGTATGTGAATTTTTTTCTGAATTTCCTATGTAATGTCGTATATCTAGATCAATGAGATAAACGTGCATGGGTTTACTAAAGACCTCAAAAATATAACTATGGTAAGGTTTTTAATGTTTAGACAACTATCAACCAGGGTATTACAGTACTATAAATCCAATATCCCTGCAATACTCCATTTTTGAAAATATAAACTTTCCTGTCAAGGTATGTTTTCCAATTAAATTAATATTTCCAAAGATTTGTGTATGCATTTGAGTTCTATTGTAAATCATGATTATATTTATTTTCAAAACCGATGCCTTGATAAATTGATATGTAGTTGAAACGGTCTTGAAATAGCATTTTCATGGTGATAGGGATATGTGCAACCTAAATTGTGCATTTCCTTTGTTTATCTGAATAGGTATTGTGTGATTTAACATGATATCATTTCTATGTTTGCAGTGGCTCACAAAGTGCAACAAGAAAGCATTGTAGGACGTGCTTGAAAAGATTAAATCAGGTATGTACTTTGGTTTTCTTAGTTTAAGATACCTTTTAGAGGTTTTTGAATTTTCTAATATGAATATAGAAAATTACTATTTGTGTGTATTATTTGTATGTTACTATTTTTTGTGGTTTGTATTGTATACATTAAGAAAATATTGGTATCCAACTCTTGTTGTTCTCAAGAGAGAAGTATAAATATTTGCATTTCTATTATGTTAGTTTTTGCTACTACAACACCACATTTGTTGTTATTGAAAGAGTGCATTTCTTTAAAAGATACATATAAACTACTTATTTTATGTTTCAAATTGAAATTAGATATACTATGGATTTCACACCAAATTTTGTCCTTAACCTAGAAAGCAGCCAAATAAACTAGCCTTAGCCTAGAAACCAAGATACATCATCATATAATAATATTTTTGTACTACCAATTTCAAATATAGCCTACATTTTTCAAAAAAACTTGCTATATATTTAATTGCCACGTTCGTTTCACACATTTGTTTGATCTAATGTTTGTAAAGTGCAACATATAGAACATAGTTCTTGTAATTTGTTATTTTATTTGTAATTAATTTCCATGTTTTCCTCACTCATCTACATGCTTAAATTCTTATGTTGCACTTCTACTTATACGTATATTTTATCCACTCATGCCAGGTCATGGCTACACATGCAAATACGCCTATACAACCTAGCCCCTCCATGGTAGTGCATCCAACACTGGTAGTATCCAAGTCATCGTCTATTGTTAATAAGCCTAACTCTATTCACACAACTGTCCAACATCTTGTTGCAACAGCATCTAATAGTTGCCACGACATTGTTGACAAACTCAACCTTGCATGTCAGACAGCAAGTCCTATCAAAGATTTGGATGTCGAGATGCTTCAAGCCTCAGTGTCAACTTACCAATCTAGTTGCACAAAACTAGAGGGTTTGTGCAATTTCCTAAGGTAGATTAAATATGATCAACATTATAATATTGTTGCGGCACCCACGATAATCATTGTGTTCCGGATTTACCTTGACAGCATGTAGTTCATTATAATTTTTTTTGTTGTGCCTATGTTGTGCCTATGTTATGCCTACTTATGGCTCCAATGTAAAGAAACAAGATAGTCTTCTATATTCGACTGTAATACACACTTTTTTGTTGTGCCTATACTATGCCTACTTATGGATCCAATGTAAACAAACAAGATAGACTTCTATAGTCAACTCTAATACTATTACAAACAAGAAAAAGCAAAAAAAATTCCCTATATTTTCTTTTCCGGGAAGAGCTTCGATATTATAAATATATTTGTTCTCCATGAAAATAAATGGTGTTTTTCTAATTTTCATTATTTCCAATTAGACTTTACTAAATACTTAGATGCTTGTTTCCATATGAAAGTTGTATGTATTTTTAAATCTAAAAAACTAAACACCTAATATGTCAATAAATATTATTTTCAAATAGAAAACTCCAACAAAGTGTTATACTATATAGCTTGCATCAAATTTACCTCATTCACTACATAAACAATGTGTTCATACACTATGAAGCCTAAGGTTACCTTCTTTACCTTCCAATTGTGGTTTTCCCCATTAACAACAATTATACAGTTAAGAAGCACCTTTATTTTACTTGTCATAATAGCCAATTGTAACACTCTCAACTTTCCCACAAGCACAACACTTGAACTTGCTCTCACCTCCCAAATGGAAACTCTAACTCCAAATTCCATTGAAAGAATTCTTGCAAGCATGTTTGATCTTGAGCCCACACTACAAGTTATATCCATAGACGCAATACAACAGGCTCATTCAACAAATGTTAAATATTGGGTTCAACTCTTTGATGGTGTCCACACCCATCCAAATTTGCTTCCCATCCAATTCAACATCTTGTTGTTGAAGAAGCAATGGTCACTGGGTCTATTGTTAGCCTTAAAGAATATACATCCAAGGTGTTTGACAAATACACGTATGTCCATTCATACTCTATTTTTGAATAGTACTCGCATTCATTGATTTGATTTTCCTAAATCATTTACAACATTTGATTGTAGGGCTATAATTATCAACAACCTTGAAATGGTCTCAAATAAAGCACCGCTCATTGGTACTCCAACTCCTCTTCTGCAGGCTACATCTCGTTTGCCATCTACTAGCTCGCAAGCCCCAATTGCTTTACACCAAGATGTAAGCTCTACCCAAAAACCAACCATAGTCCCTTCTGAAATACTCCCCATCAAAACTTTGACCCCGTACTATAAGCGTTGGTCCATTGAGGGTAGAGCATTAACAAAGACTCCAATCCATGAGTTTCACAAGGTTGACCGAGAAGGGAATTTTTTTGGCTTTGACCTCATTAACAAAGCAGGCTCTTAAATTCATGTCACATGGTTCAATGAACTTGTTGATTATTTTTACAATGTGGTGCACTCTAACCATCTATATATTATCTCTAATGGTCACATACAAGTTGCTAATAAAAAATACAGTAGCTCAACAAACCTATTTGAATTTTTCCTACAAAAATCATCAACTATAACTCCTTCACCATGTGTAGACTCTACAATCCCCATGGATATCTTGCATATAAAGAGCATTGATTCCCTACTGTCTCTTCCCATTAATTCCCTTGTTGATGTTCTTGGCATACTTTTATCTGTCTCCCCTGCATCAACCATTCGTAAGAGAGATGGAAACGAAATAGTCAAGTGTACTGCAACAATCACAGACATGTCATGTTTGACCATTGATGTTACACTTTGGGGTCATCATTGTGAATTTGAAGGAAAAGAATTATTTGGTTTACCTCTTCTACCAACCCCTCCAATCATTTTGATCAAATCTGCACGTATAACCTCTTGGCGTGGAAAAGCGCTTGATACTATATTTGCAACTACAATTGTAATAAATCTAAAATTGTTAGAAGCCTCAACGTTGCATGACTGGTATGCCACTGTAGGGAATAAGACGCCTTTCATTTCCCTCTCAATAGATCATCTTTCTTCCAAAAAAATTTCAAATCCAATTGACATCACATCGATCACTAATACAAACTCTCCTGAAAAAAGAAATGTTTGTGTAAAGGCAAGCATTTTGAAAGTCCACTTGGACAACTTTTATTACCTATCTTGACCTCTTATGGTGGGCAATAAGAAATGTAAAAAGAAGGTTGTACAAAAGAGACCCAATAGCTTTCATTGCCCAAAGTGTTCTAGTGATCTCCCTAGTTGTGATTTTAGCCACATGGTAAAAGTGGATTTGGAGGATGGAACAAGTGCTCTTCTTAAAGCCACTACATTCGAAAGACCCGCAAATGGCTTGTTCGGTATATCAGCTGAAAAATTTCAACTACTTATGGCAGATCTTGATGCTACTAAACATGTGTTGGACCAAGTTCTTGGCCGCTAGTTTTTCTTTGAAGTGGCCATCATAGTGAATTCATTTGTCGAGAAAGAAATACAAAGCTTTGTAATTACAGCAATAAAAGCTGTTTAAAGTTTGCAGGTACCTCTTGCTTTCCACAACACTATATAGTCTTTGCTTAAATTGTACAACTTTTGTTGTTGTCAGTACCACCAATTGTAACCGTGTTTTCTTACAATTATAAATAAAATCTATACAAATCCTGTTTTGATACCACAAAGTTATCTTGTGCGCTTGTTTCGAAATATGAATTCTTGATTTTACACACAATGTTTTCCAATAAAATATAAATTTTTATTTTTACACACCTAACTTTTACGACTTTTTCTATGTTTTCAAAAATTGTACTGTAAATTAATATTGCATTTCTTATTTCCTCAGCAACCCCTATCATGGAAACCCCAGCTGAAATTATGGAAGCACAGAGATCTCATCGTAATCATTTGCAATGTTTAAGGTACCAGGCAAATAAGGAGTCTATTAATAGACAAAGAAGAGAAAACCATCACAATCACCAAGCAAGCTCCTCCACATCCCCACCTTGTCTTTCCAATAACCCCTCCCCATCACAACCACCCATACCCCAAATACAGTCTACATTACACCCCAATTCAGCCTCCCAAAACCACCATCCTCCAGTATTTCCTACAAACTATTACAACGCTAGGAATTCCTTCCGTGAAAATTTGGACAACCTATCAAACATTTCAACATGCCAAGTATGCATTGAATGATATCCGGGAATAAAAACTAGGCTACTAAATGGTAGTAGTGCATGTTGAAGATGCATTTCAGAAAAGAAAAGAAAAGAAAAAAAAAATGTCAATCGCTTCTCAAAATGGAACAACATGGACCCTAGAGAGTAGCCCCCTTGTTTACAATGCCTATCTCAGATCGAGGAGATGCTCATATCAAGAGTTAGCCCTGTCCTCCAAGTTACTTATGCAAAAGGGGGACAACTAAAATACAGTGGCCACACTATTTTTTTTCCTCAAGATATTACAGTTATTGCAAATTACTTGCCACATCATATGCATTACTTGGATATACTAATAGTAAACAAAAAAATGTTGATACCCAACAGTATAGTTTCTATGTTTGCAGAGCACATGTTCACGAGACTTTGCAATTTAAGATTTGTAATGACCCTTATTACAAAGATGTCCAATTAGATGAGGCCTCCCTCTTATGCTTTCATATTGCCTCCACTGACATCTCTAACCTTCTAAATGAAACAACCTCAATTTTAGACCCTTCTGATGTTAGTTTCATGGAAACAAACAATACAACTGAACAACAATTGCAAGATAATTTGCAAGCAACAACATCAGTTGTGTCAAACCTGCCACCTTCATCCACAGAAGTGGAAGAATTGTGAGTGTTGTTGCAGTTAGGGGAGGGACGCCCACCTCCTACAATTGATTGGCTACCAATTTCTCTTATGCCCCTTAATGAATACACCACTGAAGGATTGTTTGTTATGGAATTTTCGGCATTGTTTCCAAAGGGCAGAGCTACATTCAACCAACAAACTATGAAAGAGGTCAAGCTACATGAATATGCTCTCCATCTTCTTAGATACCATGATAATAGGTTCAGCCAGCACCCACAATTTAGACACTTCATCCTTAATATTCTTATGCGCCATCGTAGCCAGGCCACAGCTTTCGTATTCATTCAGAAACACTTGGAAAGTAGATTGCCAACAATAATACTTGACTTACACCAAAGACTCAAGGAACTCCCCGATGAACACCTTGTAGACCAGGTTATGTTTTTTGGCTCAAAAATTCATGGTACACGTCCCTTCTAGACTCACCGTAGGGGGGAGCTATCTGACATGGTTATTTAGGTTGGTTGCCCTACTCTATTTTTCACCCTTAATGCAGCAGATACTAAATGTTCAGATTTACACAATGCTATGTCATCCCCCGCACCAACAATCCTACTACAACTGCATGGTGGAGAATCCAAAATATAGTGCAAAACCCACACCTTGCTACACTCTACATGCATCACAGATTTACTGCATTTCATGAGGAGGTTCTAGAGAAGATTCTCTACACAAATGACTACTGGTACAGGTAAGCATACTCCAACATCATTTATATTTACTTCTTTTGCACATCATTTTCCTAATAACATCTCCTTTGTCCAGGTATGAATGGCAATACCGTGGATCTGCACATGTCCACAGTTTCCTTTGGCTCAAAGATGCTCCTGATATTGCCAAATTACAATGGAATAATCTTGTATCAGTACAAAATGCAATCGACTACATTAACAAGTATGTCTCCGCTTGGAACCTACGTCTCCACCAAAGCTCAAATGAAACAGTTTCACGGTCTACCTTTGACAACCCTTGCTTAATGGACACAAGAATGATTATGTTATCCACCCCTTCAAATGACTACAATGAACTGCTCAATTGTCTTCAATGCCATACACATTGTACCTTGCAGACATGTTTACGGAGAAAAGGATCTACAGTTGAATGTTGCTACAAAGCCCCTTGGACCATGCAAGACATTTCAACCCTCTCAGATGAGAGTGGCCAGCCAAAGCACACCCTTGCTCGTAATGATGACCAAATGAATCTTCACAACCCCACTATCCTCTCTATTTGGCACACAAATGTAGATTTCCAGCCCATTCTCTCAATAGATGCAATGCTCAAATATATAGCAAAGTATGCAGCTAAAGCAGAAACCAAATTCGAAACATATCATGCAATGCTTTCCCATATTTCATCAAATTCTAATCCTGACAAGCCAGCACCAATAGCTTTTAGGAAAATGCTTGTTGATCATGATATTAGTGCCCAAGAAAGTTGCCACCTTTTACTAAAACTTTTGCTCTGCTCGTGTAGTCAAATGTTTGTTTCTCTAAATGTAAACCATAAAAACTATCAACACGTTCCACTCTCACCCACAGTTGCATTAGCACACACAAACTACATTGATGCATACATGGCATGTCCTATTTGTTTGGAGGCATTGCCACTGATTGAAGTCACTCAAAAGTAGAGCTTCAAAACATCCCGTAAAGCAAACCAATGGAAAGAGTGTTCTTCTCAAGCAATTGTTTGAGTCTCCCCCCGATTCACAAGCATTCCTCCAAAGGACGATCTGAGTTTCCATGACTTTTGTTGGTCTAAACTAGTTCTCTACAAACCTTTTTTGTAAAATTGTAGTTGATCTTGGTTCGTCCACAACTCAAATAGTGGCATAGTGGGAGAGGATGGCATGCACTTACCATCTGTGGCATGTGCGACGCACTCTGCCAAATACGACCTCCAATGCAGACCCCGACTCTCCTTCAAGTGATGCAGAACCCCCCATCATTGCAACCAATCTGAATGGAAAGTGTTTTCAAGTGTACACCCAAGCCATCCACTCCAATTGGATGCGCTACACATGCTAGGTAACCGTGAAATAGACCTTAACCATGACTGGAATACTCATTCCTTGGATCCAATAGAACTCATTGTAGCATCTAGCTTCATAGACTCAAACTGCACAACATATCAAGTCCCCCACCCGCCCTATCTAAATAACCAACATGACCTTTCATTGGAATAAAAGAAAAACTAGATTTAGTGTTGTCACACCTATCCTCCACCACTTACCAACCACCACTCAAAATAATAGTTCAAGGAACTATAGGAACTAGAAATTCACACCTAATTAAACAAATCAAGTTTGCACTCAATTGTTCCACTCCAAATGGGAAAACATCGCTATTACTTCTTGCACCAATAGGTGTTGTAGCATTCAACATTGGAGCATCACCAATTCATTTTACACTTCACATACCCATCAAAGAGATGGCTCCCTTGCAAGGCCAGACACTAGCAAGCTTCCAAGAGAGAATGCACTTTGTTCGCTACATTTTAATTGATGAAATGAGCTTCATCGGCCCAAGTTTCTTGAACACATTGATTATCGCTTGCGCGAAGCTTTCCTGGCACACAACCACAACCCCTTTGGAGGCCGCTCAATCCTACTCTTTGGAGACCTCAGCTAACTCTCATCAGTTAAAGACATTCCTATGTACTCTTCTACTTCCTATGGGGTGACCCTATGGCTAAGCTTTCAAATATTTATTACACTAAACAAAATATTTCGCCAAGTGGGAGAAGATCCAACTCAACTTCTATTTCGTGAGTTCTTGTGCAATTTAAGAAAGGTTGAACCTACAATCGTAGATTGGAAATTGCTAATTTCAAGGTCAAGCTCGGCACTAACATCTATTGAACAAATTGCTTTCTTATCATCCATACATCTTTATGCAACCAATGAAAAGTTCTCACTCCATAATAAGCACATGTTGTTGTCTCTAGCACAGCCCGATGTTGTAGCCACTGTAGAGCAAATAGGGATCTCTTTCAACTCAAATCCAGATGATGAGCAACTCCAACCAAAGATTCTAGTATGTGTCGACCAAAAGGTTATGCTATCTTGTAATTTTTGGACTGATACTAGGCTTGTTAATGGATCTCTTGGCATAGTTAAAAAAATAGTTTACAAGGATAGCGAAAAACCACCCCAACTCCCCAAGTTTGTTATTATTCATCTCAAGAATTACATTGGACCTATCTGGGATATAAACAATCCAAAAGATGTCCCTATTACACCAATGAGTTGTGGTGGACGGTGCCAAATTCCACTTAAAATGGCATGGGCCTTAACCATCCACAAATAATAGGGTTTTACACTTGATATGGCCACCATTGACATTGGCAACATCGACCGACAAGGCTTGACATTCACAACAATTTCGAGAGTAACTCATCTCTTTGGCCTTCATATCCACCTTACATTCACATTTGATAGATACACACGCATGCAACAAAGCCCTTATGTTGCACACAAAATCAATGAGGAAGCTCGATTGTCAGCACTATTGGCATCAACCACTTGAAATATTCAACTTCTCTTCACTAAAAAAAAATGTAACGGGTATGTTCTCTTATTACTTAGTCCTTTCTCTGTCATTGATTATTACTTAGTCCTTTTTCTTACCACATTTCATTTGTAGGCCCTCCTTCAAAGCTACATAACGGTCAAGTTCAACCCTTTCAATACAAAGTATATAAACACAAGCATATTACATTCAGCACAGAGTTTGTCTCCAACAACTGCTCAATCAGCATTCAAGTGGTCTTGCAGCATCTTCTACTAAAGCTATTGTTTACAATGGAGTCCTCCCTTGCCATTTATGTTCATAGCGGTAAAACATTACTTATTTACAAATCTTTTTTCACCTATATATTGTACTCTCATCAAGTAATCTTTAAACTTGTGTTATACATTCCTCATATCTAACATAAATTACACTTCTTTCCTTAGAATTTTGGCCTCTCCATGATTTCTACTACATCCACTATCATGCTATGGTAAGTTAATATTTTTGTTATAGAAGATCTACGAATTGTTTGTAGGTGTGATTGAATCATTTTGTTCCCCATGGTTATACTTCTAGCATACTTTCATCTTCTAAACAATTTAAAACAATTGGAATTGCAATTGTGTTATACCTTTAGACATGTATTGTCAATTGCTATCTTTGATTTTATTTTTTTAAAACTTTGTTCTATAACTATTATGGGATTGCTTCCTCAATTCTTCAAGTATATTGCTTTGCATTTCTTTTGGTTCAGACTTTAAACTATTGTTCTTTTCGGTTTATCTATGGCTAGTGGACTTGTGTTGTCTCTTTTCTTGAATGTTAATTTGTAATGACTTTTTCTAGCTATTGTCTCTTACAATCTCCTCAAAATTTTGAGAACATTAATTCAAACTAGGCACATAGTTAATCAAGTCCAAGGTGGATGATAAGAAATCAAAGGCTTGTCTTAACCTTTGTTCAATTGAGAATGTTCTTGTACTTTCTTTTTGGGCCACTAATGGGGTCCAGTACATGAACAAGACAAGAGGCACCACCGCTTACTTTCTCATCTTCCATTCGAACATGCAAGATTATAAAAAATTGAAACAATTTAAGTGGACTAAATACACATTTCTTTTTTTAAGCAATGAAAATGTACAATTACCCTTTTGGTTTTGATGACCTATTACATTATCTTCTCTTCTTTGCTACCTTTTGCATGAATGGATTGCACTCTAGTCTGGTAAGAATAGATAGTTTTACATTTGTTCAAGCATTTTTAATTCTACTCTCTCAAATAAGTAGATTTAGATGAAAGCAAGGTGTGAGCCTAATGTTTACATTCTAATGGCAGATCCTTGGTGATGGAGAGCTAAGCACAAAGCTGATAATAAAAACACAAGCCTTTTATGCTTCTATAAAAGATAAGTTAGAAGGGATAGGGTGTACTTTGATAACATTGCCAAGGAGGAAGAAGTATATAATTCAAACCTTAATAAAAATTTCCATAGGGTGATAGACATGCTTTGAGAATTTTTAGTCGAGAGTGATAAATTGGTCCTTAATGTTGCCATTCTTTTTTTGTGGACTTATTATTTCTCATCTTTCCAAAACCTATAATGTTAAAACTATGGCTGTCATAAACATGTTTAATACACCCATTTTGTTTCAAGGTGAACTATTTGAACAAACATTTGTATCAACCTTTCATGGTATAGAGGACATCTAACAAAAGTATCCATTTGGGTTCTTAGATCTAATTTTATATTGTCCACTATGTTGGAAAATTCATTTTCATTATAGGCCTACTCAGATGTAAATTCATCTCAAAATTTGGTTGTATGATTTCTATTTTGTCAATCCCATCAATCTTATGCTTTAAAGATTAAAGGGTCTATTTAATTTGATTGTAGAAAGAATGAAAGTTTGAAGATTTTAAATTGATTAATATCTGTGGATGGCCGAAATTTTTTACTGGGATCAAAAAGTAGAAAAATTGGAATACTATACAATATAATTTTCTTCAATTGTTTGGTGTTCAAACATGGGTTTTGAAAAATAGAGCCAGAACTTCCCAATTTACTCTTTTTTCTAAGTTGATGTTTACTGTTGGGTATTTACAAAACTTTCATTATGTTCAATAGCCTTATGATTAAATCTCAATTATAAGCAACTAAAAACATATGAGAAGCCAATGGCGCTCACAACTTTATATTGACTGTTTGAAAATAGTGCAATTTGTGTTTAAAGTATTGGTGTTAATTGCTAAAATGTAGTTTAAAGATATTTTGTGTTGTTTTTTATTATATAGATAAAAACATATTTTGAGGGGGTTCAAAAATCAACTTTGTATTGACTATTCGTTAATAGTGCAGTTTATGTTTAAAGTATTGGTGTTAATTATTTAAATGTAGGTTAAATATATTTTTAGATATTTTTTATTATATAGATAAAACATGTTCCACAAGCTCCTCTTGATACATTTTGATCTGTTTTGTTCAATGCAGCATGGCAAAACTATAGATACTTGTGAAATCCAATATTTGAATAAATTACATTATACAATTCATAATCTTAGTGTGTCATTGCATAGCCTTGTTTGCATTGTGTTCTCGTTACAAAAGAGATCATTTTGAGAAGGTCTGACATCATAGAAAAGTGTTGGAAATATTCTTTACATGAATACTATATTATCACCTAAAGTTAAGATTTTCACCTATTTCATATTTTACATTATAAAGTAGCAAATGTTTTCTTGATTGGATTTTAGCTTTTTAGAATCTCTATTTTAAAAGACTAAAAAAAATGGCAAACACCTGCCTTATGGGCTAAGTAGGTGGACAAGGCATTATGCAGAACAATTCACGTACCTTTTCTATTCTTTCACATTTTGCACACATGCCTAGCGGCTACAAGGAGAGGGAAGTTGAAACAATAACATATAACAAAAACCCCTTACTCTATCCTTTGATGGTTGACCATACTATGTTCCAAATTTCCATATTAGGATTACAGGATATGCACAGACTGGATTTGTTGAAAAGACTTATTCCTGCACAGGCTTTATTTTCTGTTTTCTTGGTGTAGCTATATTTTACTGCAATTTTCAAGGTTTTTGTATTGTGGATTTTTCCATTTTTACAGATATTTTTGTATTGCTACATATTTTATATATTTACAGACTATCCTTTATTAGTTTATTTCTCGTCATTTTCAAATAAACAATATTAACAACCAAATTTCTCTATATTGTCTTCGACGTACCTATTGCACCCCAAGGTGCGATTGCTAGTAAATAAAGTTAGTTTGAAGTAATGTGGAAAGTTTTAGATGTATAAATAATCAAGATTAATATAATCTTTCAAATTCTAAGCATATATCATCAAATTCCTATAACTACCCATGTGAAAATGATAATTAAACAACAAACCCTGAGAAAACCTAGTGAATCAAGACCTGACATTCTCAAGCCTTGGAATAGCTAATTCCTACCCGAATTCAGCAACCATTTCAAGATAGATAGGTTTCATTGTTTGTACAATAAAATCTATCTGCATGTTGTTGTGTGTGTAACATCCTCATCAACACTATCCATGTCAAGTGCACATCTTTCTTTCAATGAGGAGGCTAGCCATAAAAAATATATTAAGCAAGAGGATTTCATAGACCATTTCCTAAATATCACATTATCACATCAAATGAATTACTACATAATTACTTTAATATCATTTCTTTTATTAATAACTCTTCCATACAAGATAACTATCTCCCTCTTTCCTTTGTTCATCCTCATATATTGCATACTCCTCTATTTTCTTCCAATATACTTCCTATTTATATCTCATCTACACACTTCTTTATCCATCACTATCTCTTCTACTCCACATACTACCTTCTCTTCACCTTAACTTTTACAAATCATAGCTTATGTTGATAAAAAACTAAAGAAGATTGAAACAAATTTGGATAGTATAATTTACTCTCACTATTCTTCATTATGATGCATCCTTTGGAACTACACCTCAATCCATTTTTCTTGTGTTGGATCCTTCATAAATATATGTTAATTCCTTTTTGCAATCTCCTTCACAACCATGTAAAGGTTTCTTTTTTTAGTTGGTTTCACAACCATGCATCCATTTCTATGTTAGCTCTTTCACAATCATACATTTATTCTCATGTTAACTCTTTCACAACATTACTCCTTTCTTAAACCAATATTGCATGGATACTACACCATTTGTGAATAATGGATTGTTCATGGAGCTCGTAATGGTTCCAACTCTATGAATTGTATATGACATGATCCTCTCACATCTCTCAATGACTTAGTATCATGGAAGCCACAACAATTCAACACAATGATAGGTCATGCTCACCTAATTCAACAAACATAAAGTAAAAATTATTTTAGAATATGTAGAACATGTTCGTCTAAATGTTTTCATGTAATTAATTTATTCTCATGTGTATTGTAAATCTAAAGATGAAACTCAAGTAGAAGATAGGAAAATGGTGTTATGTGGAGTTCTTAAATATATTTTATGTATTCTCTTTTATCAAGTATTGTAAATAGAATTTTATTTACTTTATCATACTTGATTCGTTGTAGCTCACATGTACACTAAAGTTGGGGAAAATATAGCTTGAATAAAAGTGCATACATTACATGTTTCCTCTCATTTTCCACTTGTTTTAGTGTTCAACATTCTTATTGCCATTTTTTATCATGTTAGAGCAAAACTATCTTGAAAACATTTGATTCCACATGAAAACAACCCTCACATGTCATAACCATGTTTAGCTCTTGTTATTTGCTTTTGGACCTCACTTGAGACACTATTTCATTATGCACTTGTCCACCTAGACAAGCCCACATGGAATCATGTCCTATGCATTCAAACTTTCATTTTCTCACCTAGTTATGTTCCTTTTCACTCAACCTTAACCATAACTCGCATCCAATGGTCAAATAATACTTGTAAATTCTTATTTAAGTGGATCTTTCCTAAAATGGAAGGGAAGTTGACACCTACACCTACCTCTACATACACTTACATATTTTAGTCATCTAAGGCATCCACTATTTTTTGACACACTAAGCTCCTAAGGCATAGCTTCATACACCTACATCATAGGTTGACACACTTAAAACTCTTCCAATTACTTTTATTTCATAGGGGTTTAACTAAGGGGTGGTTGCACAAATATGGGGGGCCAAAAAGTGGGCCCCACTCCACTTTTTGGTCTTGAAATTGCAAAAAAATGAGTGTGTTATAATAAAATGTGCTCACATTATGGGTTGGTAGTGATTGAGCCTAGGCTGAATCATTACCAAGCCAAAACGTGAGTGCATTATAATGCACTCATGTTATGGTTTGAATTTCAAAAAATGTGTTTTTTTTAATGCATTGTCAAACATGACAACATTATAACAATCTCACGTTTTGTGAATGCATTAACAAAATGCAAGTGTGTTATTACGCACTAACATTTTGGTCTGCTTGGAAAAAAATTTCTTCTCTTTTTTTCTTTCTTCTTATCCTTCAATGAAACTATATACATGAAATAAACATCTAAGTATAAGTTGACATTTATAAATGGACATTTACCTTCTTATACTTTAAGTTATATTTCATATGTATAGTTTCAAAATGTTTGAGAGTGGTTTCAAATCTCTAAGAGTTATAATTCAAATTCTAGTTTTTCGAAGATCTTATCATTTTTCAAACTTTAGCCAAATTTTAGTAATCAACAAGTTTTATCATTTTTCTCTCTTTATCTCACTCATTATTTATCCCTTATTCTCTAGACCTCTCTCTCACACTCTCTCCTTCCCTCTCTACTCTTTATCTCAACATTCTCTCTCTCTCTCTCTCTCTCTCTCTCTCTCTCTCTCTCTCTCTCTCTCTCTCTACCTCTCCGTCCCTCCTTCCCCCTCTCTCCCTCTCTCTCAATCTCCCAACCTTAATCCTTCCCTCTTTGTTTCTCTATCTCCCTCCCTCCCCCATCTTTCTCTCTCTCTCTTCTTCCCTCTCTACTCTATCTCATCATTCTCCCTTTCTCTCATTCCCTATATACTTCTCTTTCTCCATATCTACCTCTCCCTTCCTCCTTCCCTCTCTCTCCCTCTCTCTCAATCTTCCCATCTTCCTCCTCTTTCTCTCTCCTTCCCTCTATACTTCTCCCTATCTTACCTCTCTCTCCCTCCTTCCCTCTCTATTTTTCTGTATCTTCCCCTCTCTCTCTTTTCCTCCATCCCACCCACCTTCCCTCTCTACTTCTCTCTACTTAACCTATCCCTCTCTACCTCTATTTCTCCCTCCCTCCTCTCTCTCTCATTCTCTCCACCTTCCTCCTTCCATCTCTACTTCTTTCTCTATCATTTTCCTCTCTGCTTCCCTCTCTACTTCTCCCTCTCTCACCTTCTCTCTCAATCTCCCAAACCCTATACCGAATATCCTAAATTCTAATCCCTATACCCTATACACTTAACCCTATATCCTAAACCCTACACCCTCAACCCTCATCCCTATACCCTATACCCTCAACCTTATAACCTAAGCCTTGAACATTGTGTACCTCAACCTATACCTAACCCTAAACCCTAAACCCTCAATCCTAAACCCAATACCCTCAACCCTATACCCAATATTCTAAACCCTAATGCTTATACCTTATACACTTAACCCCATACCATCAACCTTGAACACTATCCCTCAACTCTCAACCCTATACCTTAAACCCTAAACCCTACACCCTCAACCCTCATCCTTATACCCTATACCTTAAACCCTAAACCCTACACCCTCAACCCTCATCCTTATACCCTATACCTTAAACGCTAAACATTATCCCTCAAATCTATACCCTATACCCTTAACCCTATACCCAATAAATCCAAAACCCTAAGTCCAATACCCTATACACTTAACCATATACCCCCAACCCTGAACACTATCCCTCAACCCTATACCCTCAACCCTCAACCCTATACCTTAAACCCTAAACCCTACACCCTCAACCCTCATCCTTATACCCTCAACCCTATACCCTAAACCCAAAACATTACCCCTCAACTCTATACCCTCAACCCTATACTTAAACCCTAAACCCTACACTCTCAACCCTTAACCCTATATCTTATACCCTCAACCTTATACCCTATACCCAATATCCTAAACCCTAATCCCTATACCCTATACACTCAACCTTATACCCTCAAGCATGAACATTATCCCCTGACCGTAAACTCACAACCCTCAACCTTATACTTAAACCCTAAACCCTAAACCCTCAACACTAAACCCAATACCCTCAACCCTATAACCAATATCATAAACCCTAATCCCTATACCCTAAACCCTCAACACTATACCCTATACCCTCAACCCTGAACATTATCCCTTAACCCTCAACCCTATACCTTAAACTCTAAACCCTACACCCTCAACCCTCATCCCTATACCCTATACCCTCAACCTTATACCCTAAACCTTAAAAATTATCCCTCTACTCTCAACCCTCAACCCTATACTTAAACCCTAAACCCTACATTCAACCTTGTACCCTAAACCCTAAAACTCAATACCCTTAACCCTATATTGAATATCTTAAACCCTAATCCCTATACCCTATACACTTAACCCTATACCCTCAACCCTGAACAATATCCCTCAACCCTCAATCCTATGCCTTAAACCCTAAACCCTACACCCTCAACCCTCATCCCTATACTCTATACCCTATAACCTGAACAGTACCCCTCAACCCTATACTTAAACCCTACACTCTCAACCCTTAACCCTATACCTAATACCCTAAACCCTATACCCAATATCTTAAACCCTAATCCCTATACCCTATACACTTTGCCTTATACCCTCAACCCTGGACATTATACCTCAACCTTATACTTAAACCCTAACCCTCAACCCTATACCCAATATCCTAAACCCTAATCTTTATACCTTATAAAATTAACCATATACTCACAACCCTAAACACTAACCCTCAACCCTCAACCCTATACCTTAAACCATAAACCCTACACCCTCAACCATCATCCCTATACTCTATACCCTCAACCCTATACTTACACCCTAAACCCAATACCCGATATCGTAAACCCTAATCCCTATACCCTATACACTTAAGCATGTACCCTCAACCCTCAACCCTGTACCTTAAACCCTAAACCCTACACCCTCAATCCTCATCCCTATACCCTCAACCTTATACCTAATATCCTAAACCATAATCCCTATACCCTATACGCTTAACCCTATACCCTCAACCCTATACCTTAAACCCTAAACCTTACACCCTCAACCCTCATAGGGGGAGAGAGAAAGAGGTGGAGGGAGGGAGGAAGGGAGAGAGAGCAAGGGAGATGATAGATAGAGAGTAAAGAGGGAAGGAGAGAGAGAGGAGGGAGAGAAAGAGGGGGAGGGAGGAACGAAGGGGGGGGAGAGAGAGGGAGAGAGAGAGAGAGAGAATGGTGAGATAGAGAGGAGAGTGAAAGAGGCTGGAGGGATGGGGGAGAGAGAGAGAGAGAGAGATGTAGAAAGGGAAGAAGGGAGGGAGGGAGATAGAGATAAGTAGAGAGCAAGGTAGAGATGGAGGGAAGTGAGATAGAGAGAATTAAAGAGAGAGAGGGGGAGAGAGGGAGAGAAGTGAGATAGAGAGAATTAGAGAGAGGGAGAGGGAGAGGGAGAGGGAGAGGGATGTAGAAAGGGAAGGAGGGAGGGAGATAGAGATAGAGATAAGTAGAGATGGAGGGAGAGAGGGAGAGAAGTGAGACAAAGAGAATTAGAGAGAGAGGGGGGAGGGAGAGGAGATAAGTGAGATAGAGAGAATTAGAGAGAGAGGAGGGAGGGAGGGAGAGAGAAAGGGAGATAGAGAGAGAATGATGGATAGGTAGAGGTAGTTCTTGATCTCAAGGGAGAGATAGTTAGATAAATGGATGGATATAGTGAGAGAGAGAGAGAGAGGTATAGAGTGTAAGGGATAAACAATGAGTGAGATAGAGAGAAAAATTATACAACTTGTTGATTAATGAAATTTTACCTCATGATTAATGAAATTTGACATATTGATTACTATAATTTTACCTCATAATTAATGAAATTTGACATGTTGATTACTGAAATTTGATTGTCTAAAAAATTATAAGATCTTCCAAAAACTAGAATTTGCATTACAACTCCTAGAGATTTGAAACCACTCTCAAACATCCTGAAACTATATACATGAAATATAACTTAAAAGTATAAGAAAGTAAATGTTCATATGTAAATGTCAACTTATACTTAAATGTTTATTTAATGTATATAGTTTCACTAAAAGATAGGAAGAGAAGAAATTATTTTCAATGCAGACCAAAACATGCGCATTATAATGTGCGAGTCTTTTGTCAATGTATTCACAAAACGTGAGCATGTTATAACGTGCTCACATTTTGTTAACACATTCAAATAATATGAGCGCATTATAACACGCTCACGTTTTGTCTTGCTTTAGGAATTCCCAAGCCTTTGGCTTGGATTTTCTTTGCATTTCCAACCCAAAGGCTTGGATTGCCTTTCCAACGCTAAAAAACGTGTTTATGCATATTCTACAAAATTTCACATAATCTCATTTGTGTTAACCATCAGGTTTGCACGTGTTTGAAAGTCGAGTAAAACAACACCTAGGTAATGTTAAGCTCTCTCTTAACTATTTAACAATGTAATTTTTTCACATTTTGACTATGTTAAGGCTTTCATCTTTAATTTTTTTAGTTGGTGTATCCATTTTTTTCAAAAACCAGTACAAGGTATTTTTTACTTTATTTTTTAACCGTTTATTGAAATTTTAAATAAATTACATTTTTATAATCTAGACTCCATTCTACACATTAAAAAAATGATTAATTTTCAAAAATTATAGGGGTAGCACAATTAGGATGTGTCCACTTCGAAAATTAGTAAAAAAATATATATTTATTAAAAATTATCAGAAAAAATCAGGCATAAACTACATACTATTAGCTAATTTTTCATCAAAACAATTTTAAAAAGACTAAAAAAAAGTTAACATTTTGAGGGAGCCACAACAGACGCTATGTTATTTTTTTCTAAAAAAGATAGAACCAATTTTAATGGCTCCCTTTTCTAAACCCCTTAATCTCTACCATTTTCAAATAAAATTAGTAGTTTAGAAAGTAGATTTGAAACACTACGACCCTTGTTTTTGTTGCATTTTAAAATTTTGAATGCAACTATCCTCAATTTCTCATCCAAGGTCAATATTTTCTGATTTCAAAAAAAAAAAAGTGACTTCTTAAGACCCCTTTTTGGCCCTTCATCTTTGTGCACTAAGGTAAGCCCTAAAATGTGTCAGTCACCCATTTTTCCCTTTTTAGCATTGAAAAGTACTCTAGTAGGTGAGAAAGAGCTAACAAGCATAAGAAATTTTCAACAAGTAAAATGGACAGAGTTAGCAATTACAAGTCAACAATACATCAACCCAAACCTCAATGTATTATATAGTTCACTAATATTTCCAAAGGGCACATGCTCCCATCCATTAGATCTCTAACAAAAACCAAAGCATGCATCTCTAACTTCTTCTTCTTTTATCTAGAGCTTATTCCTTATCAAATCTCATTCTTATTTGCTTAGATTAATATGATTAGATTATATACTAATTATTTGAAGTTTAGATCAAATTTTACATAAATGATCAAAACTAAAAGTTAAACAATTCACTAT
Source organism: Sequoia sempervirens (assembly GCA_007258455.2). Taxonomy (NCBI): domain Eukaryota; kingdom Viridiplantae; phylum Streptophyta; class Pinopsida; order Cupressales; family Cupressaceae; genus Sequoia; species Sequoia sempervirens. The sequence goes on from VDFB02042620.1 coordinate 27,624, forward strand.
TTTTTTTCTTATTTGGACTATAAGCATTTTCACTTTCTATTTTATATATGCCCTTATATAGTGCTTTTGCTTGTGGTTGCATATGGGATTGAACTGTGACATAATATTCTCTTTTTCGTTTGAGTTGTTTTGTTCATATTATGACTTTGTTTTTTCTCACACAAGTCTCCACTTAAGACATGGATGGTAAAAAGTTTCAATCCATTTGCTCATCTAGCTTACATAATTCTTGAAGAGGCCTTAAGTCACCAAATTTCTACAATTATACTATAAGATGGAGGTCTAATTATTATTAACACATTATATATTTCGCTAAACTTAGATGGAGACCTTCATGTGCAAAATTTCTCTCAAATCATTATAAACAAGAGGAAAGTGTCTAATCAATTATTTGACAAAAAAAATAACATATTTCTATATTGTATTTAGGTTGTTGCTTCCTTGACAAAATCTTCATTATAAATTAAAAAAAAGTTGTGTTGTAACAAAAAAATATATAGAAATATATGATGTGTTAATAAAAATTAGACCTCCTTCTAAGTTTAGCGAAATATATTTCATGTGAAGGTCTCCATCTAAGTTTAGCTAAATATACAATGTGTTAATAATAATTAGACCTCCATATTACAGTGTAATTGTAGAAATTTGGTGACTTTTCTTCAAGAATTATGTAAGCTAAATGAGCAAATGGATTGAAACTTTTTACTGCCCATGTCTTATGTGGAGACTTGTGTGAGAAAAAAACAAAGTCATAATATGGACAAAACAACTCAAATGAAAAAGGGAATATTATGTCACATAGTTCAATCCCACATGCAACCACAAGCAAAAGCACTATATAAGGGCATATATAAAATAGAAAGTGAAAATGCTTATAGTCCAAATAAGAACTAGCTCACACCATCTTAGGTGTGAAATGGGGAGGTGGTAAACACCTAAAGAGAAGGGGGCTGATAGGGTTTGTCATCTTTGCATATAAGGATCAATAGAAATAGAATGTATTGCATCATGAAGTGTGTGTTTTATGAGAGCATTCGAATCAATTATGCTAATACTCTAAAAATATAGTCTTTAACATCTTTGTACAAGAAAAAACATATTGTAAAGACAACAAATTACTTAATCAAAATTCGTAGCAAAAAAACCATAATCAATAAATAAGTTGGAAACAATAAAAAATAAGAATTATAATTTGATAATTAGTATTTTTTACTGATTTCTAACGCAATTCAACTCTTTGATCGCATATACTCTGTCATCTCGTCAGCACCATTAAAAACTTTCTTTTCATTCAAACTTAGTGTTAGCTAGCAGATGAAATCTTCTACCGAACAATCATTTGAGTAAGATATGTATTGCTTATCCTTGTGGAATATTCCTCTGCACGATATTTCAAGCACTAAAAAGCCTTTAACATAAAATAGCCAAAATCACCTTGGTTTCTGTGGATGAAATTGGACATTCTATCAGTATCTACGAAACAAAACAAAACGTGCGCAGCATGTCAAATCACGTTAACTTTACATTTTCCCCGTGCATTTCCAGCAATGAAGTTGGAGTGCTGACGAGGCCTGCCACACTGTATACTATTGATTGTGATGGAATGCTAAAATCCCGGGGGCTGCTTACTGTGAGGGCAATTTAAAGGCTGCTACGAGATAAAGCTGTGTCCATAAGAATTACTTGTCCAACTACATTAGTACCCATAAGGCAAAGTGCTGAATTATTTTCTGAAAAAACCTTGATAAGGTGCTCGTTTCACTCCCCATTTCCTTTTTTGGAATTTAAAAACCAGAAAAGATGCTTGTTCCTAAAGTAGGGGTTTCTCAATGGCTGGAGCAAATAAAAAACACACAAAAGAATGGAGAAGAGCAAGGGATAGCATCTCATGTGCATCCGTACATTTTCACTATACCAGAGCCCTTGCGTATTGAAAGGCCAGAAGCATACTTGCCTCAAGTAGCTTCTCTGGGACCTTATCATCACCTTAAGCTTGAACTCTATGAGGCTGAAAGATATAAATCTCGGCTTACTGTCCATGTTGAGAAAAGAGCAAAGGGAACTTTTGAGGATTTGGTTAAAGAGATTATTAGTATGGGAGAGGAGATAAGGAACAGCTATAATAATCATACTGAATGCGGGGATGAAGTACTAGGGTGGATGATGGCTCGAGATGCTGTGTTTATTCTGGAGTTTATTGGTTGCTATAACGAATGTCGGAGCCCACGATTTCAACAGGCAAACCCTTATTTTCAAAGCATGGATGAAGTTTTTCACCCAGAAAGAAAGAGCCCATTGTTCTTCCCACTTCAGGCTGATATTTTTAAGCTTGAGAACCAAGTCCCACTCTTCGTTTTGAAAAAAGTTTTGGAATGGGAGACTGGTTCAGGAACTCAAGCATTAGACAAACTCAAAACGACAATTTCATATGCCTGTCAGATGTTCTCCCCTTTCATTCATGTTGGAGAGTCATATCGTTCCATTACACGGGCACACTTCAATAGTTCCCTTGATGAAAGGCATATACTGGAATGCCTCTACAATTTTGTTGTCTCAAAGAAGAATGCTTATCAGGTTAGTATCTCTGTTGAAGGTGATCAGAATAGAGCCGTGGTGAGGTTGAAAAAATTTCAATTTCTTCGCCAGATAACATCAAGATTTAGAGAGCTTTTGTCTCCAAAATCATATATCAAAGTTGACAAAAATCTGCCTTCGGCCACAGAATTACACAGGAGAGGAGTAAAATTTGCCCCTTTTACGTGGGCATCTGAAGAAATAAGGTTTGATAGAGCCAGCTCTACAATGTTCCTTCCTTGTATAGAAATGGATTACAGAACAGATGTTTTCTTGAGAAATATGGTGGCAGTGGAAGCCTTCATGACGTGTAAAAGCAGAGCGTTTACTTGCTATGCAGATCTGATGGACAAACTCATTGACACTCCTACTGATGTTGCAGTGCTGAAAAGGTATGGAATCATCAGCAGCAATTTGGGATGTGATAAAGAAATAAGCAATCTGTGGAATGTCATTCGCAGATCAATATGGAGGAGTGCATATGAGCCTATAGACCAAACTATCAAGGATGTCAATGCTTATTACAGAAGTAGATATGGAGTTTTACTAGGTGAGTTTTTCCAGGAACATTTCTCAAAGCCATGGCGAGCTGCATCAGTGTTGGGAGCATGTACTCTGCTTATTCTAACTTTCTTGCAGACATTGTTCTCATATTATCAACTGCCCCCTGATCGTAAACCCTTTTAGATATATTTCCTCCAAGTTGCCTTATCTGTCCTAAAAGCTTTGTCAATTCAAAGCAGCCTTTGGGGTGAAGCGACCCCAGTTGATGTGTTTGAATCAACCCTCTGTGTTGTACTACCATTACTAGTTATTTTGTTGCCATGCCTTGTAGGTCAGGCCATCTCTACGTCATGTTTGTTATCTATATCATGTTTTAATTTACAAGGTACATACTATAGTGACATCCCTATGCTGGGTTTTGTAGTCGGATTTCATGTCTACTTTACTGAAACTCAAAGTGAATGTGTGTCTGTAATTCCTACATTCTATAATATATCATTTCAAGTTATGTAGACACACTTGTATATCTGTGTCTCAAACTCTTACTCCCGATGGATTCTTGTGTTATTACAGATCGCAAATATTAGTTCATAGATTTTAGTTAATAGTGACTTTCTTACAAGAACCTATATGCAAGTACCCACAAGTGACGACCTTTCTGATGCATTTGATTTCATAATTTACATGGATACTTAAGTCTCTAGTTAGGTGTTTGAAATACTCGAGAATTGAACTCTTGGAACAGAGGGAGAATCAATCATTGGGATTCTTGCTAAGGGAATTATAAATCATGCAGTTCCCCATATATCCTGTTTTCTACTTATAAACATTTTGTTTGCAAATTCTCAGCAACCAACTGTAGTGACGTCAGGTTGGTTTGTGAAATTCGGTGCTGAGATTGGCATAATAAAAGATTGAAGGTCTCGTATTGAAGGGTTTGTTGTTTGCTTGAGGATCGAGAATGCAAGGTGGCAACCAGTTTTTGCTTACCAAAACAGGAAGTACATTACTTTTGGTTGCCTACAAAAACTTGTTCACTTCTCTAAAATCAGACACCAAAACAAATTCTTTCAATAATTCAGCAACTCTAGCAACAGCACAACTAATAAAGACCCTGTTAAGTATGTTTTTACAACCACTGCTGTTTTTAGAAACAAAAGTGGAAAATGAAATGGGAACAAGGTTTCGCAAAATCTCTCGCTTTGTAATGGATGATAGTCGCACTTTCTTTGTGTGCTTAAGCCTTAAATGAAGATATCTTGTGCTTATTTTGGGCTGCTAGGTGTCCCAAAAATTCGGCCACTGGTATTAAAATCTTGGCATCACACAAGCTTCATCTCCTACGACAACAACAATGGTATCTTAAGTAATTAACAACTAAAGAAATTACCAAATTTGTTGCTAACATTGTGCACGTCTTGTGAGAGTCGAATGCTTACATCCTAGAAATTCAACGCATTTTTCATAAATTTGCTTCTAAGAAACAATGTCATGGAAGTTCAGAACTAAAAAGAATCATCAGTTCAACAGAACCCTCGGATATAAACATCAACCCAAAGCTTGCTTCCGAATCGGTATCAAATTATAAATGCAGTATAACAAAACCTAAAGCTTTCTTCTAAATCATTATCAATGAGGGATAACTAGAACCCCCGACTTTTATTTTGTATATCCGTTTTAACTTCCACGATCAACTTTGAATTAGATATCCTTTATTGAGACAATTGCGACCCCCGACTTTTGTTTTGTAAATTAGTTTGAACTTCCGCGATCAACTTTGAATTAGATATCGTTAAGTGAGATAATCGCAAACCAGTTGAAAAATATCTGGAACTTGCACCATCAACTGAGTTACATATATTCACCATATAGTTCTGTGGGATATCTAACCATGTATTAAGTCATGGCAAAACAAGGAGACCCACATAGCTCACAAGCACCTCAGTGATGTTGCCGTTGGAAAGACGGAAAATGTTAACACATCAACCCAGGGCCTTTCATTAGCAAAGCCAGTTCTGTATTGGCAAATCTTTTGGTGCATGTAATGCCTCCTAAGCATTCCTTGTCTCACAATTAACATCAATGTGGGATTGTCAAATCCAACATAGTTCTAGAAAGGTCCTTTTTTAAGTCAGTTTTATACTATTGGAATTTTAACAGTCCTGAGTGAGGTTCATTTTTAAAATCGTTTATCAGCACTTGGAATTTCACCTTGATTTTCCAACAAAGTCTTCTTACCAACCAAATTGAAGAGATGTAAATTAGAGAACCATAAATTCAGAAAATCTGTTAGGAACCTGTCCCAATCCTAGAAATTAAACATAGAATATATGCTCTACTTGTAGAAGGGAAAGCTTTCCCCTAAAGATGCTAGAGTGATAAATTACCCTCTGTAGTTGGCATGAAACTAATTAATCTTGCTTGTTCAGTTTTAGCAATTAGTAATTCTTGCACCTAAGCGATTAAGCCCAACTTATAATGTGTTCTCTAGCTAGTCAATGCAAAAGCGAAATTTCTAGAAGTGTTAAACAGATCTACTCAAGTCTCGTAATCTCAGAAGTCTGGTTGCATACCAAAAAAATTCTTCTCTCATTTTATGCTTACAAATGGCGAAAAGTATTAAAGTAAGAACCAGAAGTTGCAGTGATGTTGCTTAAGGTAATGCAGAAATTAAAGTAAGGACCTGATAGATCTTTAAAAAATGGAACATTTAAAAAGAAGAAAATTAACTGCAAATCTTTTGAAATTGTAAAATGATAAAAATTCTAATCAAGGACAAAATGGCAAACTGAGATATCTAGCTTTCCATCAGTTTATACACATGAGCAAATGCAACATTTAAATGATGCTCTTATAGAAGTTTCAGTAAAATTCACAAAAATGTAGGTAACAGCCAAACAATGAATTGAAATTTTGATTCCAAAATTTTTGTCTGGTTGCCCTATATAGGTTTCAGAATCTACAGACATTATTAATATGGAAGGCCCCGCCATAAATATTACAGAGCATAAACGTAGTCCAAAAACTCTGACCCTGGCTTAAACTCAACAGGCCAAAAATTTGACTCAAACAATTTATATACACAAAATAAACTTAAATTATGAATGAGATGCATAAAGAATGAATTTGTAGTACGCAAGTCTATTTTTATCATAGTACCTTTATTTGGAATTAGGAAAAATAATAAAATTCAATTACTCTATTTAATTGGTAAAAAACTAAATCCTGAGAAACTACAAAATGCTAATTGTTCATAAAATCAGGGCAAAAACTATTTTACTTTTAGCTTTTTTAAACCAGAGGACGATCTAGAGAGGTGGCAACCCCAGCAGGGTTGAGTGTCATCCCCCCTCATGGATAGAAGGCAACGTTGCCAGGTAGAGCCCCTGCCACCAAACCCAAATTAAGGCCATCACACAGTGACCTTCATGATGTATGCCAACCATTGATAAATAACTTCCAACCACCCAACAATATTCATACCTCTGAGATCCAAATTGTTGAGACAAAATGACAAAAATTGACCCCAAAAATAAAGATTTTAGTGCAGCAGCCAAGTTCTCTTATGAAAGTCACCAAATCCAAGCAAGTCTCAGCAGAGACATGCCAACTCAGCTCACAAATTGTGGGTGAGTTTACTTGTCTGCTGCAGAAGCTTGTGAGTCAAGCAAGTACTCGCTGAGGCAAACTGTTAATGTCACAAAATCAGTTACCCCAATAAGTGTTTGTGAAGAGAAAAATGTGATCATGCCTCCTTGGGGCTCCCTGGATTAAAATAAACACTGATGCAATCTCCTTGCTGGAAACAGAGTTGGTACTCTCTTTTTTTTGGCGATCCTACTAAGAATGTCACTGAGGCTTTGGCAATGGGAGAGGTGTTGCTCCTGCCATCTCTCGAAGGTGATCATAGAAACAAATTTTCAGATTTCAACCACCTGCCTCCTCTCAGGCAAGAACCTAAATAACTGTAAACTTATATCAGATGATTAGAGATATGCATGAGTTTCTTGCAAAGTTTTAAGAGTGCGCTCAATACATTTCTGGGGTCGCCAGCAAAGCAGCAGATTGTCTTGCAAAAAGATACCAGTACCCTAGCGGCTGGCTGGGAATGAAGTGTCAATTTGGAGAGCATTCCCAACTCTGGGATTAGAGCAACTTCAGCTATTATTTATGATAATAGAAAATAATAAGAATGGAAGGACTTTTAGGGGTGTCCTACCAGATTTATTTTTCAACATCTAATGTTTCTAAAAAGATGTATGCCTTTTGATTCTTGGGGATTCCCTTTGCATTTCAAGCCTCTGCTGCCAAGTTTTGGCAAGCTGCTATTGTTGGAGCTGAGAACAAACTCCAATATTGGATCAACAAGCCTTTCTCACTGGCTCGCAAAGTTTCTAATTTGTACTAAAATTCTTGCAACCACTACGTCTACAATTCCTCATGTTGGGTTCCTTCTAAGGCCTCTTACTTAAAGATTGAGAAACTCCTATGTGATTTTCTCTAGGCTTCCAATGATGGGAATCACTGCTTTTATCGTGTTGCCTGAGATTTTTGCTGTTTTCCCCATGACGCTAGGGGACTTGTTATAATCTCCACTCTTCAGCAAGGCATTGCCCTATGTGCCAAATGGATTATTAGAACACTTGATGGTAAGGAAGCTCAGAAAATTCTTGTTCGACACTAGATTAACACTGGTTCCGCAGTTGGGTGCACTGCTTGGAAGAGTCTAGACTTGGGAACCATTCTTACTATGCAGGAGCCAATTATTATTCACGGCACCTTTGTTATCAAAAGCATCCGCAAAGCTTGGGAAGCTATCAAACTATGGCTCAGATGGGTGAGTAATGATTTCTGCAATGGGTTGTCCATCAACCAACAATCCACCTAGTGGTCTCCCATTCTTAGGTCTCAAGGCTGACCTCTAGCCAAGCTGCCTTGGATCCACGCTCTTCGCCTTCTCAAACACGAAGTGCGAACACTTCAAACCTTATTCATAAAGCCACCAAAAGCTTTCTTTCGTGGTTTATATTCAAGCTTATCAATACCAAGAGACTTTTCAAGTTGTTATTGCTTCTATCCCCCCTCAAATGCTTCATAACATTCGGGTTTGATCTATCAAACCCTAGTGGAAGGATTGGAAGTGGTACCCAAATACCCCTCTTTGGAATTATAGGCTTTGTAAAGACTATTCATGGTTTTCTCCTCGTCGGAATTATAGACCTTGTAAAGACTACTCATGGCTTTCTGCCCATGATTAAACAAGTCAACCATTATTGGCAACTTTAGTCTTCTCTTGGAACTCAACACCATCAATTTCAATGCATTTGGTTTGCTAAGCTTGAACCTAAGTTGGCCCACTTTGCATGGTGCATTCTCTATCACGACCTTCCAATGGGAAAGCAGCTAATTCAAATGGGCAACCCTTGCCCCCATTGTCCTTTTTGTGGGCATTTGCAATCTCAAGCATCTCTTCTGGTTTTGCCCTCGGGCTAAAGAAGATTGGAATTGGATCCGTGACCTCTTTAAACCATTTTGCCCATCCCCATTCTCATGGCATATGGTTTTGCTAAGGGATTGGCCTTGTCTCTCGATAAAATACACCCAACTTTGGTATGCTTTTAGGGTGGAGATTCTTTTTGCATTTGTAAGGATAGAAATTCTTCTTTATTTTCCAATTGCAATGTAGATGTTCATTTCTCTATTTACACCAAGGCTATGATTTGCTCCAATATTTTCATGCAAATTCACAAAGTTGCACTTGAAGTTGCTCACCTCCAAGAGTTGTTGGCCCACTAAGGGAATACCCCTTATACTGTTGTCAAGGTGCTTTCAAACTCTTCCTCTCCTCCAGGGGGTCATAGGCATGGTTATAGTCAATCTTCCAAGAGAAGCCATAGCTCTCAATCCCATGGCAATTTGCAAGGCTCTACCGCTCATGGCTGCTCCCAACCTCCTAGATTGCCTTTCTAACAACCGTCTCTCTCTTCTCAAAGGCGTGGAAAGGCTGGCTGGCCTAGTCCTGACAAGTTCCTTTTCCACCCACATCAACCAATTGAAGACACTCCTAAGGAGGAAGGCGCTATTACTAGTTGGGAGCCTCTTGATGACAGCACCCCCGCTAATATTTAGGATTTTAATCCTGATGATAACAAGGAAGGATGTTTTCTGTGGAGGTCAATTGTTTCGTCTCCATCCAGTCCCTCTTTAAGGTTAATAACCTGCCCTCTATAGTTTCTGCTTTTAGTAATTTGGAGCTTTTCTTAAATTTGGTCGACTCTGGTTTCTGCTATCCTATTTCTATTTGTCTCCCTCTGATGGCAAAAAATTGTCCATCAAAATCCCTACTAGATATCCTTCTAAGACCCCTATTTAACACCCCGCTAAGCATCCCACTAATTCCCCTGCTGCCAACCTGGGAAGAGACAAAATGGATTCCAACAACCGAATGCTTGAATGGATAGCTGCTGGCCATTTCTCTTGGCTTCACTGGCAGCAAGTAATAAAAAAATATGTAAGTACTAGGATTGGTGGACCCTAGAATCCTGTGATTTTTAAATCCCAACTGTTTCTGTTCCATTTCCTCCCAATCCAATGGAAATATGGCTCGTGCCACAGACATTCTGTTTTTAGAAAGCCATTGCCATCACACAATTAACAAGGTCACAAGTGAATTTGTTGAATGCCAAAGGCTGCGTTCATGAGTTAAACCAGTCGTTGGAGAAATCTTTTCTTTTATGAGGAAGCATGCCACCAACACCATCTTTCAGTTCAACCAATTTCTGTCTCTGCTGGTCCTTCCTCTATGGGGCCTACAGGTGTTGATATTGGCAACTTCAAAGATCACATAGAAGATTTCTAGCTTGAAGAAAGAAATCAAGAATCTTAAGGAATTGGTGTTTGAACAGCAAAGATCGAATTAACTTTGTCTGCCATAAGTGTGGGCTAAGAGAAAGGTTCCATCCCCGACCCCCAGCCCCTTAGGTCAGCTGCTGACTTGGAGAATTTCGGAGAGGATGTAACCGCCCTTTTGGAGCAATTGTATCATTGTATCTATGATACGTAATCTGTGAGTTTGTGCTGCAGAAACATTTCACAATCTCCACATTTGTCTGGTCATCAATTTAAAAACTCCAGACAGGGTTTGTAGAGAGAACCCATGACTGGTTGTGGATGTACTTAGAAGCCTGTGGTTGAGATAAGCATACAGCATGATGGTAGTTTTACTTTTGAATTACAACCACCAGGACTGCAGGTCAACTAATTTTCTGTCTTCTTTACCCTGTAGATTATTTTGAGTTGTATGCCGTGTATGACGCCAGGTTTACAATTAAGCATTTTTGTTGGCATAGTAATTTCCATGCTTTGAGTAGCTCTGTTAGACTGATTGATGATGATAGTTTAGTTGGGCTACTTTCATTTATATTTTGAAATTGGTATTAGGACAAGTAGGATTGCAAAATAGATTACTTGGATTTTCTTTAAAGCCTAGATTCACACTATTGCTGCACGTTGAAGGCCACCGGCCTGTTACCGTAACATATTTCTAACATTTTTCTGTTTTATATTTAATGAATGAATATACCATGCTTTTGGCCTTTTTCCCAAAAAAAAGTCACACAACAGCTACGGGGCAAGTCAGTGTGATAAATTACACGCCCCTAGCCTACGTCCTTGCATCACAATCTCCGGACAATATTTACATAAAAATGTTCGCACCAATTACGAATTCTTCTTGAAATCAAGCGCTGCATCAGCCGAAAAAGGATACTATCTATATAATTTTAAATATTAAAATTTGATTAGGAAATTTGATGGCCGATGTCTTACATCATATCATAAAAATAATGAAAATTGAACGAGTATTCATGAAGCAATGGCCAATGTTTAGTGAAAACTCCTTTTTGAACCCACAAATTTTACTTCTTAAAAACAACTAAAAACCAATAAGCTGCACAATTCAAGTAACTTCATATACTGCATCCCGATATTTTTCGCATGCATAATCAATGGGATGTCAGTGGAAACAAAGACATCATAGAATATCAGTTCATATAAATTATCAATTCCTGTGCTGATATTTCTGCCATGAAATGAAAGCATTTAAACAAGTGGGAATTGAAAAGAAAAAACAATAAAAAGAGTGTTACATGAACTGTTCAGTGTAGTAGGTTCAAGGTCTCATGCATATGTAAAGATTTAACAGGCAACAACAGAAAAAACCCTCAGAACAACAGATTAGGACTCAAACAATTGATTGCCATTACAGATCTGGGCTCAATATTTCATGCAATCGAAAGACAATAGATTCAGGATTTTTTTGAAGGAATGAAGTTGCAGAGAGGGATTTCTACATTGTGAAAAATCAAAAAGATTTAGTACTCTAGGCTTATATTTTGTCTTTTTACTTGGTTTGAAGTATAAACCTACCATTGAAGCCAGATAACAGTGAGTTAAGCACTTCATTGGACGTAAACTTTTTACAGTTTGGGCTTTTTGAGATTTGATCAAATTTTCAAGAGACTGAAAACAATTATAAGCATATACTTATTAAAAAGAGTAACATTCTTTGTTTATCTTTCATTGGATCTATACAATTCATGAAACCATCAATTTTCATAAATTTAAGAGCTTAGACAACATTACTGGAACCATCTACTTCAAACAATTCTTAAAAAAATCTCACCAACCTCACCAACACCACTGATTTTTTTTTTAAATTCCCTCCTTAAAACCGATAAAGCCGCATGGATTACATAATTGTAATAGTTCATCTTTGAATGTATTCTTATAATTTGAAACTTAAATCACCCTTAAATGTACCATGCATTCAGTACAACACAAATTCACCACATATATCCATTCACATTAGAAAGAAGATCCATTTTATTGCAAAGCGGGGGTATTTGGACCTGGGGCACAATCTTACAAGTACCCTTTTATCATTACACTACTCCTTGGATATCCAACTCTCTTCTAAAAAATGGTTTAATGGCAACGAGGGGTATTTGGACCTAGGTCACAATCTTACGGGTGCCCTTTTACACAAAACTCCTTGGATATCTAAGTACGTTTTAAAAAATGGTAAGCGTTCTAAATATACAAGTGTAAGTACAGCAAGGTAGAAAACTTGTTTGCCTGGCTATCTGACTAGCACCAAAGTATTTATGGGGTGAATGGGATTTATAACCCCGAAGTTATGCCCCTTTATGTTTCGAATCACAGAAACTACACTCATAGCAGTGACACGATGTATAATCTATTTAAAATTATGATCTAAAGCATTAAGGGTTTATAGTACATTCAACCTTTGTCAAGCAATCTCAATAGAATCCATGAGGTAAAATGTTGAGTTCCTTCATCCACACTAAAGCTAAATCGGATGACTATCCGATCAAAAAAAAGTTAACAGTCCAGACGATGATAAAAAATTATACAGGATATTTAATACTTTCAGTTCTTTTAAAAATGGATACATCAATCTCTTACTGATGTATCACAGTATATGATTTGAAATGTAATATTGTTTAAAAAATATATACAGTTGAATTTAAAAACAATCTTCAATTGTAAAAAATTCATACCAATTAATCGTAAAAATTTACCTTTCTGAATAATCCACAGGTACAAAAAGAGCTTGTACCTCTCTGAATATATCTTTTCAAAACAAACATGCTTCCATTAAAAGAGTTTTATTTATATAATAAAAAAATTATTGAAAACCTTTATATCAAGTGATTTAGGTTTGTCGAGGATTTGCTAAGTACAAAGGTCTGACATAAAAATGAAAAAATCACAGATAAATTTTGCTTGGTACAAAGATCCGACATCATAAAAATGAAGAGAGAATCATAGATAAGTTTTGATTAGTACAAACGTCTGACATCAGAAAAATGAAGACAATCATAGCCGGAACAAATTTACCAAAATAAATACTTATCAGTTGGCACCAAGGGAAAAAAGTTCAGAAGGTTCGAAATCGTACACATATACGTAAAGCGCTTCAAAATATTTATCCTCTCATATATCAAATAAATAAAAGAGAAAGGAAAATATAAATGAAAATAAAAACTAAACACTCTTTCCTTTACTGTCCATAAAACCCTAATCAGAATAAGTAGCAGAAAAATTTAAAACCGCCGGACCTAACATCTTAACTGCCCAAAAACCAGAAAAAACAATAACCAATGAACAGCATAAAAAGGCCAAAGAGCCAATACAACACTTACATATTTAAATTGTTACACTACAAACGATACGAATAAACCAACCAAACCAAAAAACACATAGACAAAAATATGAATTTACACACATTTTGAGTTCATCCGCTGATTCTTCTGCAACGAAACGGAAGCATTTGATTTCGGCATTTCGATATTATATTTTTAATAAATAACAAATCTTCTATAGTGTTAAATAAGGTGATTACTGCCATAAATATGAGGTTCACTGCAAATGTCGAGATTTAACAGGTAACAGGAGATTTAGAGTCTCAGGCTACAAAGCGAAAATCCCACTTTACTATTCGCATCGAAGATTAGGCTCCAAACCATATGGATAATAATCCGGGCCTCAGTACCATGCGATCAAAGAAAATACAGCAGATGTCTGCAAACCAAAGGATTTATGAATTAGGGTTTTAGGGTTCCGAAGTATTTCGCGATTCTCCGCCTAAGCCCTAAACGTCTTGTCTTCAGACTAACCCAAAGAAAAACGAAGTTATAAAGGAGGAGGAGTGGATACTAGGATTTTATAGGTCACAAAATTATTGGGCATATTTTCTGAAGAGATGAGTATGGACTTAAAAGGAGGACGGTACTTTTAAGTAATTTTATAAAAGGTCGATACTAATTTTTTTATTTTTTTTAATGAATTAGTTCTATTGAGTTTTTAATTAATCTAAAAATAGTAGTACAATATTCAAATAAAAGGTGGTAAAAAAATAAAATAAAAAATGTAAAAAGGTATATTTAAAAGATAAGATAGAATGAAAATCAAAGATTAATAAGGACAAGTATGAATAAAATAAAACAACTTAAAAACTAGGTACAATATTAAAGGTGGAAAGTATCTATATACTTTTCATTTTTATTTTTAAGTTTAATTTCTTTTGTGTGGATGTTTTAAATATGTTGTTCTAGTGGATTTGTCGAGTCTATTGATCATAATTTTAATTATTCTTAAAACATAATCAAACTCCTAGTCAAAACAATTATTTCTTAGAAATTAAGTAGCAATTGTTTTGTTACAATCAAATTTGTATCCTCTTCTCTAGTTTTATAGTACATATTTGTATATGTCATTTCATTCTATTTTGAAACTTATTAAAGTATGCATTTCTAGACGCAACTATATTATTTAAGTTAATTATTAAATTAATTTATTATTTAATTCGTTAGCTTTGATATTTTGTTTGGCTAGTGTTTTACTTCCTAACATAAATTGATGAACTTAACATTTCTACACCTCATAAGCTTTGGTCCCAAGGTTGTGTCATGTATTTTTTTAGATTTGTTGTTTTCAATTGCTTTTATCTTTCATTTCAAATTTAATTTTCTTTGATTAGGGTTTGGATCCACCTCCACTTGAGCATTATTGATATATATTTATTAATGTTTGGGACTTCCATTGTTTTGATCCTTATACATTCTCCCTATCTTTGGTTGTGCTTCATTATCAGAGCTTTCCTTTTTTTTCTACCCTCTTAGTCCACATTTGATTTATATATTGTTATCCTCTATGATATTGCCCTATATTCATTAGACACATCTAGAGACATTGATTCATATGATGTTGTTGCAACTAGCAAGCATTTTATTTTTGCTTATCATGATAGCTTTCATCTATGTACCTCTATCAATTCATCCTTCCTTGAAGAACCTAGTCTTGTATATACTTATAGATACACATGTTTCATCTTCACTTACATATGATGATGATGTGTGTTCTCCTATTCTTGATTATATATACTTGATGGTTTGAGATTACCTATACATGATGAACTTTATGATTATTGTATTTCTATCATTAGTGATGTGCATCTACATGATACACCTTATTTATGTTCACCTTCACATGAGGTTGTTACTCCCATATAGCTCATGATAACCCTTCTATATCTTTTGGCCCATGGTCTATTGATGATATACTTAGTGAGAAGCTTAGTGATAGTTCTTTGTTTTCTCACATGACACAATGAATCTTTCTTTTATGATGATTTGGTTGACACACATCCTTTTGGAGAAAAAATTAAAGAGCCATTTAGCAAAAATGAAGATGCAAGGATACATGTTAGATCATTTTTATCTCCAAATTATGAGGATATACATTATGATGGTACATTAATGAATGTCTTTAGTGATAATTGATTGATAAAGAAAAATAGTGGTTTGATTATGTAATGATTACTATATGGTATTCAAAGATTTTTCATGTGCTTTGATTTGCTACTTTACTTTTGGCTCTAGAGCATGTTGTTTTCATGGTTTTGATCTTTCCCCTTCTAATGGCCCTTCCTTAGAGGATCCCATGGATTTTTTATGCATCATAATGATAATATACCACTTTTTGTTGTTCATAGTGTAAAAGTTGGTAATCGAACATCACAGATCCCAATGAACACATGTAAGCAAATAACACGTTACCAAAGGAGATCAAGAGACACAAGAATGGTGCTCTGCAAACATGACACATAAATGCATTACCCAAGAAGTTAATAATTACAAAGAGATCAATCCTTAAGAAAGGATATCAAAACCCTAAAGGTGAGAACCCTAGGAAGAGGATTAAATTAGCATGTGACAAGTGTCAAGATCATAATGAATGAGATGGCATGACTAATTTAATAATGCAAAATAAAGATTCCTAAGTTTAGCTTAAGTGAAATAAAGTAAAGGTGACTTAATTAATTAATCAAGTAAACAACCTATTACTCTAACACCCCCCCTTAAGATGAACTTAGGGAGAAGCTAAAAAACTAAGGACAAAAAAGCATGAAAGCAAAGATGGGTCCCAACAACTAGGCCAAATGAGGTACCCATGTACAAAGTAAAAGATCTCTTACAATAGGAGAAAAGGAGAAAACCTCGTGGGAAAAAATCCTCTCCAAAAGAGAGAAATACAATTGAAGGACTAAGAAGCCTCAAAACAAGAGTGAAGGACAAAGAAGCCTCCAATCAAGAAGAAATTGTCCCAAAAAATACGAACAAAGGATGAACATGGAAAACACCACTGAAGCATGAAGAAGTTGCAAACACTGTCGTAGAATGACTGCTAAAATGTTGAAAGAAGGAATGCGAGTGTGTCCATATGGTAAGTTCTCCATCTCACTAAAAATGCATGGGTAACCAGCTGCTAAATTTTCCTAATACATAGAAACAAATACTGTATACATAGCTCACTCTAATGTGAAACCAAATAAGCATTAATACCAACAGTAGAAACCCCCCCACAGTGCTGACAAAGGAGAGGTATGACAGGAACACTAAAATTAAATGCCTAAAAGTAGTGCATGAAGAGGAACTAAGAACATCTGAATGTGTTGTCATGAAAGTACAAGCAAATATAAAGGATGTGAAAACAAAAGTCACATCCTCATGAGAAAGGTATGAAGGAAAAACAAAGGCAAACATCAACCCCCATGGCACTTTATATCATAGTGTGAGTACAATAAGACACAAATTAATGTGCAAGATCCCATAATACAGGTGCAATACAAAGGCACTTTATCTCAGTGTGTTCACAAAATCATAAATACATGCAATGTGAGCCCATAAGGTCCAAAAAGGACTATAGATGAGAAGAAGGATTTTTGAAAAAAAATCAAAAATAAAATCTAGAACACTATGAAGATCTTAGAACAAGCTTTCCGACGATATCTCGTTTTCCCATTTTTGACATCATATGAAAAAGTTATGCCAAAAACACTGAAGGCGACTCTATAAAAGAAGATCTGACTTTGACTAGAAATAATAGAGACCTAAAAAAAATCTCCAAAAAATACCTACACCACTGGAAAGTACTTTGAGTCCTCTTTCCGACGATATCTCGTTTGCCCGATTTCGACATCATGGGCAAAATTTATGGCCTCTGGAAGAAAACAGCTCTCAAAGGGCAAAAAACATAGTCTACTGCATTAAATTTGACATCCAAACGGTCGTCGCAGTAGAAATATGAGGTTAAAATTGACAGCTAAATGGCCATCGCCGCATTTGTGCAATTTGACTTTTAAAAAAAATTACAATAATTTTTTTTTATGTAATAAAAAAATTAAAAATGGGTGGTGGGAGGCATGTGGGCCACCCCCACCATTCCCCATAGGGAAGGTATGCCTGCACAGGGCTACGCAAGTGTACCTACCTTGCAATTTGACTTTTTTTAAAACCAATTTTTTTTTGCAAAAAGCTTTTAATTTTTTTTTTAAGCTTTTTAAAAAACAAAAGAAAAAATTATAATTAAAAGCTGATTTTTTTTTTTGTAGAAAGAAATAATTTTGTTTTTACGAAAATTTTACCTCGAGATGCATGCAGGAGGTCTTACAACCTCTGCCAAGTAAAAATATTTTTGCCCCGGGGTGACCTGCTCCAAAATTGATAAATTATATATGCAAATAGGGGTTTTTGGGCCTTCTGAGTGCAATGGTGAGGTTCATTTAGGCTCAAAATTCTCTAAAAAATAGGCACCCCTTGGATCTAGCAAAAAAACCCTTTCTTCAAACCCTCACAGATCTGACAAATGGAAGCCAATCTTGATAAAACAAAGGTCAACATTAACTATTCCAGCAGCTCTGGATTCAATGGAGAGGTCTAATTTGACCTTGGATGCTCTAAAAATTGCTTCAAATCAAGATCTCACAAAAAGGAACAAGAAACTTGTAAATCTGAAGCTCTAATACCATGTAGAAGTTGATAATCTAACCTCACATATCCCAATGTGTAACGCCAAGAAAGTGCATAAGAGTAGATTAAAGCAAACATGCAATGTTAAATCTAAATACAAATCTAATGCTAAGCAACAAAGAACAAAGGAAGTCAAAAACATAAATAAAACTAGAACAATCTCACCAAATTGCTACGTATTTCCATGATTCATCTCGATTGCCCTTCTCCATTTTGCTATTGTAGTATAATTTCCCTTAGATTTCTTGTAAGTTCGTGCAAGTATAGTCTAAGATAGTGATTTAGCAAAACATCGAAGATTCAAGATAAGTGCTCTCAAAATTCATAAGATTTCACGAGTTTTCGAGAGAGATTTCCAGAGAGATTGGAATGATGAAGGATAGATCAATTTATAGAAAATTTGATTATTCAAATGACAGACCAGGATTGAAAGATCAACAGACAGTTGAGATTGACTAATTAGTCATGCATTCTGATAACTGTCAGTGATGACACGAGTGATACAAATTAGAAATAGAATTAAAGATTAAATAAATGATTTAATCTTCAAGTTTGGTATTCAAAAATAGAAGAATTATCTTTGCATGACAAAGATAAAGATTGATTAAAGCAACGCTTGTTCGAATGCACACACAAAGTTTAATTAATTAAATATGAATATTTAATTAATCTGCATGTACACGCAAATGAGTTAGAACTGGACGATTGAATGATTTGACGAAGAGATTACTCGAGAACGCCACTCATACATTAAATCAAGAGTTAATTGAGAAATTAAAATAGATCTTTGAGTCAAGTAAAAATGAATACTTAGATAATTTGCACAATTATCTAAATATAGAGGAATGCGTTAAAATAGAATTCATGAATTAAATAATTCATTTAATTCAAGATTTGATAGATTTATTTAATTAAGTGATGAAGGGATTTAAATGAATAATTAAATAAATAAATAATTTATTTAATTATAGTTGAAATATGATAGAGTATTTAATTTGACAAGAAGGATAAGGTTAATTAGTAGCATAATTAAATAAAAAGTGTTTATTTAATTAATCAGATAGAATAAAGAAAAATGTGAATTAATTAAATAATTAAGATTATTTAATTAATAGAAGAAATAACAAAAGATGAATTAATTAAATAATTAAGATTATTTAATCAATAGAAGAATTAATGTTAAGATGAATTAATTAAATAATTAAGATTATTTAATCAATAGAAGAATTAATGTTAAGGTGAATTAATTAAATAATTAAAATTATTTAATTAATAGAAGAATAGGAATTACACATAATATTGAAGTCGCTGGCTTAAACCAGATTTCGGTGTCTACATTTGCCCCTCTTTGATACAATGTCATTTCAACGTTGTGTCAAAGAAAATCGATAAGAAATATGCCCCAGTAATGCCCCAGTGTAAAACAGGTGAAGGTATGCCCCCTCGAGAGGACATGCAGGTTCAAAGAACATGAGTGTGCTCTTGAAATCGATGAGAGAACTAGAAGATGAAAGAAAAAAAGGATAGAGGAAAATAGATAATGGTGGTGAAGATGTAGAAAAGAAGAAATGTTAGTGCGAAAAGAAAGATGAATAACAAAAGACCATGATGTTAGTATTAGCAATTTTTGATGTTTCAACGTATCACAAAAGGTGTTTCACTTTATCATCATTGGGTGGGACTAATGCAAATGGAGAAAAACACCATGATATGACATAAATCAAGGTGTGCAAGGTCATCCACTTGGTAACAACAAACAGTCGCAGACAAGGAGTGTTGTTAACTCATACTAAGGACACAAGTTGCCCCAGTCTTTTTGTCAAGACAAACCACAGACAACAAACAAAAGAAAAGACAGGTCATGAGACGTTATCGCTCCTCTAAATCCTTCATAGGACATCCTTGAGGAAACTAGTAACATGACTCAAAATCAAATTTAAAAGACAGTCGACAGACAACAGTCAAAGAAAATAGAATTCTGGTACATCGTGGCTTCTCTAAATCCTTCATGGGACATCCTTGAGAAAGCTAGTAACATAATTCCCATCATAAAGTCAAGATAAATGATAAGATAAATAAGCCATAAAGTCAAAAAGCCAGTGAAGTATTCGCCAAAACTTGATCTATTTGTTTGATTTGTTTTGAATGATAAAAGGATTGATTTGATAGAGCCTGATGTCAGGAGATACACATACCAGATAAGACTGTGACTCTGGTTTTGATGTTATGACTATCTGTATAAGGCATGACAAAGCCTGGTTTTAGAAAGACATGTATCGTATAAGACGTTGAGTCAGATGTCGTTGATGTGATAACCTGTGTAAGACTATGTTTGATTGTTTGACCTTGTCGATTATGCAGGAAAGACTCATCTTGTATAAGACATAGATTGTTTTGCCAATATTAGTATTCAGGAAGGACTCATCCTGAATAAGACACAGGTTGATTGTTTTGATGATGTCTATCTCCAGGAAGGACACATCCTGTAGCAGACATTTTGTTGATCTATTTTGATTGTTTCGTTTGGCAAGTTTGTTTGATTTGACTTAGAGATTTTGCTGACTTGTTCACCAAATTAATGCATGACTTGATACGATGTGTGGACAATTGACTATGTGTGACAACAAACCTTAAAGGACTGACCTAGTGCGACCTCAGGGGCTCATCAATTGATGGCCTTGCCTACGTTATACACGCAGAGACCTCGTAGTTCGACTTGACTTTAACTAACAAGACCGACTACAAATAGAAGATGTGTGTGAAAGTGAATGTGACGAACCCTAATGGACTGACCTAGTGCGGCCTTGGGGGCTCATCGATTGATGGCCTTGCCTACGTTATACACGCAAAGACCTCATAGTTCGACTTGACTTTGACTGACAAGACTGACTACAAATAAAAGACGTGTGCGCTAGTGAATGCAACGAACCCTAATGGACTGGCCTAGTGCGGCCTCGGGGGCTCATCGATTAATGGCCTTTCCTATGTTGTACACGCAAAAACCTCGTAGTTCGACTTGACCAATGACCTTGTCATATAGACATATGAATTGAAGCATGATTTTATACAGACAAACCTAAACGGACTGACCTAATGCCTCGGGGGTACATCGGCAGATGGCCTTGCCTACGTCCAGTCTCAGAGGCAACGTAGTTCAACAAATGACAAAGACTGACAAGTGTGACTGACTCTGACTCTGTTTTTGGATTTTCGAAATGTTTTGATTTTTTTATCATCTTTTTAAAATTTTTTGATGTTTTTTGTTTTTTTTCAAGTCATTTTGTGATGTTTTTGGATTTTTCTATGGTTTTACATCTTCAACACAGCCTATGTAAGAACCAATATGACGCATGTCAAGTGTTTGCCCCCAATCGATTATAAGACCAATGGACTATGGATAGGGCAAAATGGGGATATGAAATGCTCTTGATGTCAATCGTTCCAGGTTATGGGAAAGACTACCACTTATTATGAATGGTATATACAAGCGATGGATATGAAAGATAAGAGATATGTACAAGGATAGGTAGTATGTAGAGGGATAAGGACTATGTATAGAGTAGTAGACTATGTACAGGGTAGTGGACTATGTACAAGGGTAGATACTATGTACAGGGATAAGGACTATGTACAGGGTAGTGGACTATGTACAGGGATGTGAACTATAAACAATGACAAGGACTATGTACAAGGTAGATTAGAATAATAGTAGACAAAGGAGCGGAGTTAACTAAACATGGTGCCTGTTTGCCAGGTTTTCACCATGGTACTTATCCAAAGCGCCATCGAAGTGGCTTTCACTATTGGACGAATGATTTGTCTTTACTATTTTCTAGATTATCAAATTTTTTTTGTTGGTGTTACCAAGACGCCTATTTGCCAGGTTTTCACCTTGATAATGATTTTTGTGATTTTCTAATTTTTTTATTTTTTATTTTTTTTACTAATTAAGACAAAGGCTCGCAGAAGCTATGCATAGAACTTCTTCAGATACAGACTATTGATTGGTGAGGACAACGGTTCCCCTTCAGGAGTAGAAAGTTGGTACGCTCCTGATCCAAAAGCTTTTGTAACAACATAAGGTCCTAACCAATTAGGTTCAAACTTTCCTAGTTTGTCTCTTTATGCTTGATTCTTTGGGTTTTCCATTAAAACCAGGTCACCAATGTCAAAGTTTATGTTCAATACCTTCCTATTATAGCTACGACGAAGGTGATTCTGATATGCTTGAAGATGGTCTAGTGCCTTATGTCTTCACTCATCCAGGAATTCTAGTTCATGGAGTCTCAACACTCGGTACTCTTCATCATGAATGTGGCCTTTTAGGGATACCCTTAGGGTGTTGTCATAATAGTGGTTTACAATTCCTGAGAGGAATGAATTTTAGCTGAAATCACATATTTTTAGAAAATATAATGATTTAAGCCTTAAAAAGTTTCATTTTAAGGATTCCAATTGAAGAGGGTTTGATCAAATCACTTTAGATCAAACCCGCTTGGATAGAACCTCGCTAGTTTTAAACCATACCTATAAATGTGTCTCCTTTACACCTATCAAAATGTTGATAAAAAATCACTTTTGATTTATCTTTTGGGGGATCAAATGAATTTTTAAATTTTATTTCAAATGATTATGGTATTCCTCGAATAAGCTATCTAATGAATATAATTTTAATATGTTTTGGTTTTGTTATGTATGTCGTTTTTTAAGTTTTATTAAACATAGGTTTTTCATCAAAATGAATTTCTTTGTTCTTCACATGTGGAAAAATAGAAGATTATCAAAAAAAAAAAATTGAAAATATGAGTGCACCAGATATTGAAGTCCTTGATCCAACAAAAAAATAAAAAATTTGACATATACAAAAAGTTACGGGCTATACAATCGCTGTTGTATGCGTAATTACAGTCGTTTAACTTTGAAACTTGATTAAGAGAAAAAATATTCAATAAAAAACTATCTAACCAAGTGGAAGCACTAGATATCGGAGTGACAAATCTAAATTTGAAAATTAGAATTTTATCCTTCATGGAAAAAAAAAAGTGCTCGTTATCTGATTGTCGTCACTTTTGAAATGTTGTTTTACGAAAAATCAATTTTTTGTGGGAGATGAAAAAAGAAGTGAAATTTGATTCCAAAATTTTTTAGAGAAAAACTATGTTTAGAATCTACGGACAAAATTTGATGGAACTCTAGTTGCACCATCTTAAATTCCTCAGTTTAGCCGCTATAGGTGCCAGAATGTGAATTTAGTTAAAATAATGATTTAGGTGTCCGGTTTAGCCAAAATTGTAAACCACTGTGGGATCACCTTAGGGAAGGAATCTAGAGCCTCAATAGGAAAAATAGCTTCAGAACTAAATACAAGTGAATATGGGGTAGCACCAGTGGGAGTACGGATACTTGTGTGATAAGCCCATAAGGCAGGGTTAAGCTGTAAATGCTAGTCCTGACCAGCATCATTGACAGTCTTCTTGAGGATTGTAATGATGGTCTTGTTGAATCTCTGTGGCCATTACCTTGTGGGTGATAGTATGGAGTGGAAGTGATGTTGGATATGAAATTCATCACGCAATTAGTAGGACTGTGGCGGTTCTTAAATGGTAGCCATTATCATTGATTATGGGTGAGGGACACCATATCGAAGCCGGATGATATAGTTGGGATAAATCTAGAAATTTGTGTCGTGTGTATGTGTCATAGGAATGGCTTCAATCCACTTCATAAGTACTTTCGATTAAGTGATAATGAACTTGTGTCCATTAGATGAGGTGGGGTGGATCTTACCTATGACGGTCGAGTCCCCATTGGGCAAAGGGCCATGGTGACGTGATAGGATGGAGCTCCTGTGTTGGGGCATGTATCAAATCTCCATGAACTTGGCATTGGCGACATTTTGTTACAAAGACATATGAGTCTTTTTCCATAGTAGGCCAATAATAACCCAGTCTCATAATCTTTTGGCTAAGGTAGGACCGCTAGAATGGGAACCACATATACCCTCATGCACCCACACAAGGTTGCTTGTGCTGATCAAGACATCTCAGAGGTATATTATCTAAAGCGCGTCTATAGGGTGTCTCCGACGATGGTATATTTGGCTGACTTGGTGAGGAATGTCCTACATTGGTTATTGGATAGGCCAATGGGTATGACTGGCATGAAGGTAATCATAGATTTCTTTGTACCATGGGGAATCAGGACCAACAATGTCACACACCATTTCAGAATCTGGGATATCGTAGGCTGGGACCAAAAGTTGTTCTACCAAGAACTCAAACTTAGGCACATTGTTAGGAATGTCAAGAAGTGATTCAATTGTAGCCATAGCATTTGCTGCCCTGTTTAAAACATGAGGTATTTGATGAAATTTGACTTTGTCAAAATACTCTTTAAAGCTATCAGTCATGCGCTTGTATGGAGCAAGCTTCTCATCCTTAGTTTCATAATCATCATTTACTTGTCTGATTACCAGTTGGGAATCGCCATATACCTATAGGTTCTTAATTTTCCACTTGACTGCCATGTGTAATCCTGTGTAAACATGAAGCATAAATGCATTACCCGATAAGTTAATAATTACAAAGAGATCAATCCTTAAGAAAGGATATCAAAACCCTAAAGGTGAGAACTTTAGGAAGAGGATTAAATCAGCATGTGACAAGTGTCAAGATCATAATGAATGAGACGACATGACTAATTTCATAATGCAAAATAAAGATTCCTAAGTTTAACTTAAGTGAAATAAAGTAAAGGTGACTTAATTAATTAATCAATATGATTAAATTAATCAAGTAAACAACCTATTACTCTAACACATGGGACCTCTCCCTTGGGAACTTTCATGCTAAAGTTCATATGATATATCCTTGAATAATTATGTAACACATTCTTAAACATCTCATATTGAACACACATGTGAATTAGACAAGCATGGGGACCTTTTATAATTTTTACTTGGTTTGTGAGAGGACAATATGTAAATATCTAACAATTTATCTTACATTGTCCTCAACTATTAACCATGATCTATGTACACATCAACAAACAATTGCACTAGTGAAACATCATATAACCATTTGGCTCATCTTGGAGGCCCTTACTACTTATAGGGATTTACAACTTGGATGTTGCAAGTTATTTCTAATTGCCTACAAGGTTGTTATAGGAAGGTCATCAAAATATTTATCAACACTATTATCCAATTCCCTTTATCATGTATCTACTCATTTAGGTTTTAGGATCTAGTATATGGTTTGATAAATAGGGAAGGTAGGTTAGCTCCTTTATTATATACATTGCAAGGGAAGTAAACGTGGGAAACTAAGGAAAGGGGAAGTCAAGGCATCACTTCATTCCCTTCCTACCTAGTGAGAAAGCAAGGTCTAATTCATTAGGGTTCTTGCTCCTACTAGTCCTATGTTTCCATTAATTGTTATGTACTTCCTTTCTACTCATCCCTATTTTATTTGTTTATTTGGAAATTACCAAAATAAATTAGTATAGTTTTGTCACACTATTAAATTAACAAAATTGTTATTCCTAGCACTAAATATGTTAAAGAGATGAAAGAGAATCAAGTTTTTATCTTCAAATAAAAAATGAAATCAATCACTTAAAGAAGAAATAAAATCAAGATACATTCTTCTAATTTGAATGTTAAATTTGACTCAACTCTAAATTCTTTTGATACTAGCATACTCAACTTCTTGTTACAAGATAAGCTTCACTAGTGATTACATACCATCTTCCATATATCTCTAACTCCCTAATGAATTGATTTGAGGATAGAACAAGGATGGAAATCAATACATAGCACCATATTAACTTCTAGCTAATACAAAGACAAATGCGTGCTTGAAGTTGGGAAAGTATTTCATATCTAGTTTTTCTATGGTGGGAGGGTCTTCAACCTAACTATAGTAGGATTTCAACCGCCCCTTATAGTTTCAACTGGTTAATTATAGGTTAAGATAGGTATAGGTTGAGGCCTCGCCCTATTTATAGGATTATTCTCACCCCCATTGTTTGGATAGATCATTTATAACATGAGTGGTCAATAAATTGATCATGGTAGAAGTTACTAGGCAATCAGTTGACTTTGATAAAGTATTGAAAGGTATGTACAAGACGGGCCCATAGAGGGTGAATTCCACATAAAAAATGAATATATGGGAGGCATGCACTTATTTTACCAATGCACAATATTCATAAACTAAGATGGAATACTTCCACTTGCCCGTCCATACTTAAAGAAGGAACTTTGATCTATATGGGGCTGCCCAAAAGGTTGCAACTAGGTCTTATAAGCATAAGGCACACATAAAGGACTATTGGGCCAATTGCAAGGATGACTTTGTCTTTCAGCGGAGCTTCTCTAGGCTATCCATCAAGAAGATAAGATTATACAAGATCATAGATGTCCCCAATCAAGTGGAGGATGAAGATGATGTTATTCAACATCATGATTATATGGATATTACAAATAAACCCCTCCTTTTGATTAATTGGGTAATTGAAGAAATAATGGAGTTGGATGAGGTCACATCCCTGATCATAAAATACTCCAAACAATGGGATAATCATAAAATATTGCAGCTAAAGGTTGATGGAGTAAAATTCACATATGATTTGATGGGAGATTTGGAAGATGAGATTGAATCTGAAGGTCAAGAAGAGGAGGGAGGAGAATCTAAGGAAGAGGGGAAACCTATGATCATTAAAAGGGAAAAGGAAAAACAAAAAAAATATGTCGAGAGGAGTCCCATTGTGAAGAAGAGGAAACCAACCAAACTAGCAATGGAGGAAATTCCCGAGAGATGAAGGCTTACATGAAGAAGACAAAAGGATACCTCTGCAGACACTACCCCTCCACCAAAGAAACAATAGGTCAAGTAGGAAGAAGAGGTCCCTATTGATGTTGCAGATGGAGAAACAAGATAAGAGGCCATTGAGGTGGAAATCTCTGGGGATAAGCCTCAAATGGCCTATCATAGAAAAACCTCTCCAAAGGACAAAATTCCATTTCCTGATTTGACAAATATTGAAAAGGTTGTTGCAGAATTAAAAGAGGAAAATAAAGGACAAAATTCACCTAATATAAGGGAGGATGTTGAAGGGGAAAATAAAGAATTTGAAGATGTTTCCAAAGAGTAGTTCCCAAAAATAAATGTAGAAGAGGTAAATGTGGAAGACACAAGACATCTAATCAAAGATGATCAACTTCAACAGTCCCCTGATGAATAGTAGCAGGAAAACCTCAATAAAGAAGAAGAGCATCATGGGAGAAGGATGTTGATCTATAGACAAGTTTATCTAAGAAGAATAAGAACAGGCACAAAATGAGATGGATACAAATGTAGAGAAGTCTACAGCTCCTGAGTGGCTCAAAGAAAGCTTAAAAACTAAGCCAATTGTCGAAGTAACAATTCTCAATTGGGATAACTTTTTGGCTTCCATGAATAAGCCTAAGGAAAAGAAGAAGGAAAATTTTATTTCTAGGATTTCCAAAGATAATTCCAATAATAGGGTGGTGCACATCGCAGCCCCTATGGTAGAAAAGAATAAGGAAGATATTACTCCTTTTCAAAGTATAATGTATCATCCATTAATTTGGGCCCCTCTTCCAAGAAGTCAGAGGTTAATGATTTGACGGAGTCTATAGAAACAATCATACAAAGACTAGATAATGTATACAAACTTCAAAGTTAGATTAGACACTTGGTGAGTCCTCTTCAAATTGAAGATGGCTCCTCTACACAACCAAGCATATTATCAAAGGATTCCATCAATGAGCTTGGAAAGATGAAGTCCTCTACTCAGGTTTCTCAAGGTTGTGTTGCTAGAGTATATGAAAAGTGTAACATACTAACCCTTTCATAAAGTAAAAATTTCTTAATTTTACACCTAACAAGTAAAGGTAACAAGCAATAAATCCATTGCAATAAAAAAAATATTTTCTTTTATTGATTATTTCCAAACAAGATACAAACATAATGCAACATGTATTCCTTTTCTTTTCAAATATACATCAAAGTAAGAAAGCATACAAATACATACATAGCTCATGGAGCTTTTTAACAAATAGTAGTAAGACGGTCCAGGATCTTTCCTATCAAATCTTGGTTCTTCGGTTGCCTGTTATAGAGGATGTTAGTGATTTTTCCACCAGAACCAAGTAATTCTCCAAGAAGTAGCCAACTCCTATGATGAAGAACTACTAGATTAGTGGCCAACACAACGAGCATAGGATTTTATGGTCTGTACTCCTTCACTTCAGGCTCTGTGAAACCTAGGAGGGTAATCCCAATTGTGTTTTCATGAAGTACACTTGATTAGTAATACATTGATTCACAAAATGATTCCTACTTATTGCAAATAAAATCATTCTCACTAAAGATTTGGTAGATTCTCAAGTGAGTGACTAGCTATTTGCTAGGAATTGGGGTAATTCCACCTACACTATCCTTGGAAAGATTTTTAAGTGAATATTATCCTATCTTAAAGTCCAGGGACAGGAACATTATATGTTCATTTTATGCAAGATTTTATGATAAAATGACCAATGTCTCATCAATAGGAGCAACAGAGTCAAATATGTAAGGATTAGTAATTTACAAATTACTCAATTTAGAAATAAGCAGACTATTTTCATACTACTTTGCACTTATGAAAACTGACTATGCTTGAAACATTTACTTCTTATGAATCCTAAGCAATTTCTTACAAAGTTTATAACCCTATTCAAGCATTTTAATTAACTCCTTGAATCAAAGCTAGAAACGGAGTAATACATTCAAATGAAGCATCTGAAGATAGATGATAACACCATTAGTATTTCTCATTCATAACTTGTAAGGAACATACATAGGAGAGTATTTGCTTCTAGACTAATATTTGTTTCGATATCAGTAATTTCTATAAAACTTATTTAAAATCACTACATATAGGATTTCATATCTAAGACAAACTATTGACCTATTATCAATATTCTATTCAAAGTACCTTTTTTGAACATAGCTTTCACCTAGAACCCTATTGAGACTTCAAAATTTGACCCTTTGTAATAAGCCCTAAAATCCTTCTATAGAGCAAGGGAGCAACAAGCATCAAGATTAATTACATTTACATTTTATTTCATTTGCACCAGAATTTGAGATATTCCTAGTTTGTTACATGTAATCATCTAAGGAAAATGGAAGAGTAAAAGACCACATTCCATATTCCCTGAATGAAGACACGCCAACTCCTCAAAAGGTAGAGATTGTTGCAATTGTGTTGAATCCTCATCCTTATTGACCAAAGAAGATTCTCCAATAGCAGCTCCAACACAAACTTGTACATTGTTAGGAAACAACACACACGCCACCAAGGTTAGCTAGTTTGGCACTTCTCCTACACACCATCCTGATAACATTCCACCTCAACACATGAAACAAGAAATCACACGAGTGTTGAATAGGACAATCCTAATAGAAAGGGCATGGTTTCATCAAAAAACAAAAAATAGGGCGTAGTCATCACTCTGAGTCATCAACCTCAAAGGATACTTGCCCACATTTTGCTCGTGGTGGGACTGGAGAAACTGTCACCACCTCCTTGTCAAAATTCACCAATAGTACTAGGAAGAGGGGATAATATTCACCCTCTGGATCAGTTTCACCCTCACTTTCTGAAGGGTTATTAGAAATCTCACATGGATAATTGCATCCTTTTGGATAAGCCTTATAATGCTCATTATCCCTCCTTGCCTTCTTTTCATATTCCATTATCCTCTTCTCTTCATGTTTGACTGATTCTTCTGAAACAATCTAGTCATGTGGACGGTAATTCTCCTTGTTACTATACTCCTTGGATTTCTCGAGTCTTATTCTATATTTTGGCATATTAGGAGCTCCTTGCATTCCACTTTCATCTTTAAGAGCATCTTCCTCATACTCAAACAAACTCAGCTTCTTAGACACCTGAACCACCATGGCAAACCTAATCAACTAGGACAAGACTCCTACTCTGGAAAATTTAATACTCACACACTTCCTTACTAACCCACACCTCTTATTTACTGTAGACTAAATTTTGATGAGAAAGAATAATAGACAATTTGCATTAAATAGGAAATTTGAAGCATGCAAAATTAATGATCTTAGAACTCTTCGTGCGAGCGAGTTGATAACGTAACAACTCAATTTTAAATCCAAACCGTTGTTTTTAAAGCATTTAAAACTTCATCCATGGTGATCTGAGCCTCATTTTTTATGCTTTTAGCAACATGTTCATAGAAAACAACGATGCCAACTCAAATGTCATGATTTGTCAATCAACATGTATCACCAACCTAATCCATGCTTTCATTAATATCAGAAAAGTACACAAATTTGGTTTTTCTTAGAGAGAAAATTTCCTTATATGTTTCATTGCTTTATCACTGATCTTCCCCAAGTTTTAGGGTGTAATTAGAGATGAAATCATTTATGTGATGATCTTCAGTCCGTTTGATTATCCTATTTTAAAAACTTCATCAATGGTTCCTCAATCCTCTCGCTACTTTCCTTTTGCTTTACGCTAAATCCTCAGGATCCTGCCACGTTGCCCGTTCCATCAATAGTGATCTCTTATCACAGATGCATATGGTCCTTTGTCAGCTTCATCAGTGATGTAAACATCCCTGCAATGGTCTTTATCCCTTGGTTCTGTGTCCTATCCTTTGGTCACATTTTTCCCTCCATCGCGCATAGCTAATTCAAACTTTTCTCTTAGGTTCCTATCGGTGATGGGAAATGTTGTGAAGGCATCAATTTTAGACATGTACACCTGCATAAAATAAAGGGTACAAAAGACATTTCTCATAGGATCATATCAAATTAGTGAAAGAAAAACCTTTAGAGGACACCATCGCCTATCACTAATTCAGAACTCAAGTTCTGGAATGAATTCACAATGAGTGATATAACATAAGGTCGTCACTCATCTCTAATTCTCCTCATACATTTTGTGAGCAATTAGCGATGAGAGGATTTACAATGTTCATAATGTCCATCACATATTGCTAATGTGGTACTTTACATTTAAAACATATCCGCGATCACACGATATAAAGGAAATTACATCACATCGCTCATCACTGATCCAAATTTATCATCTTATGACCATCCACGATGAATGATAATATCAAAAGGCCCGAAGTATTGTTCATGGCTATTACAATTTCAAAGGCTCAAAAGCCATTAGCAATGAGCGATGTCAAAGAAAACATTGTTCCATCGCTTGTCGTTAATTCAAGGTGTGTTCCTATGAATAAATCAATGATGGGCGATATAAATATTAGGGCCATCGGGACTTAAGTGGAAAATTTGAGCATGTGCACTTAAGTTGTTCTTAAAAGAGGGGACTCTCTAGGATGACATAAGAATAATAAGCTCGAGAATTTGAAATACAAAGGATATAAAGACCAAAAATCCTTTACTCAACCTTATAAAATGGAAAGGTTTGGACTTAGGCTTGAAGGACTGATTACCAGGTGATAGTGAATCACCCAAGATGTTTTAAAATGATTGGAAACAGGTAATGGGGAGTCAATAACCAAATAGAACCTTGTAAGCACTTATAATGAATAAAACCCTAAATCATTGGATAACAATCCTACATTTAAATGTAGTAAGGGTTTTAAAATGGAACAAGAAAATTTTTGAGGGTTCCATCAGTGGCTTTGACTGGGGACACATGCCTCCTATAGGCATGGTGAGATTCTAGAATTTCGAGTGAAGCAAACTAGGTACAAGAACAAAACAAAAGAAACAACATATGTACAAGATTTACATAAGCCCAAAAGGACCTAAAAATGGGGGCCCAAACTCCACCCAACAGAATGTGAAAATTTCCCCAGAGATGCAAATTGTAGTATGCACCTTACAGTCTAACTAGGCTTTATCTCCTGATTGGTGGCACTAGGCCACAAAAAACTTGAGTAAGGTTTTGCCTCTGTCAAAAACCGGCCTCTTAAAAGAACAAAAGTCCTTCCATTCACATTTTTCCTTTTTGTACCATTGAAATAAAAGTGATTTCATTTTTTCCAAAACAAATATGAAACTTCTTTTGAACAAGTGAGAGTTTTTCTTATCACAATCATTGCCATTAACATCTCTCACAACCTTTTTGAGCCTAACATTGGCAATGTAATCTTTGTTATTCTTTATTGTATAATTAGGCATAAACTATAGGATTTCATTATCACATGACACATATGTGTTATATTCATAATGTATGACACATGTTCATACTAAAAATAACATTCCTTATTATTCATCTCATTTTCATGCTCCATCAAGATGCCTTCCAACTGAACCAAAAACTGAAAGTATTCATACTCTTCCAGGTAGTTGGCATCTTGATACTCAACCTTATCTGCAACATCTGTATCAAATGTAAAACATTCATAAGCAATGCCCTCAAGGAACTCATCAATGCGTTGCTTTGTTTTCTCAAGACCACATCCTGATCCTATGTCAGATGCATCATCAGAATCCTTAGCAAAGAGTGGATTATCTATGCACCAATAAGGATTATCACTTATCATCTCTAGTGAAGATAGAGGCTCATCAAATAAAGGGTTTTCCCTTACATTCATTTTTGACATAAATGCCTCTAACTTATTAGCATGCAATTCTAATTCTTCCATATCATCATTGTATTCAAAATTATTAAAATCATTGGAAGAGCATACAGATAGATTTTCAACTTCATTCTCATCATCAGATTGTTTAGTACACGCATCTAAAATTTCTTCATAGGAAAAAAGTTGATCCTTCTCAAACAAACATGCATTCCCATCATTATCAGCACATTTCTCATCTGCAACAAATGATTCCATCTCTACTTTATCAAGATAATCATAATCAATAGAGAATTTACCATACTCAGCTATCATCATTACTACAGCAAGAGGACTCATCATCATTGAAACTATGTTCAAAATTTTCAGACTGAGTGCTCAGTCTTATGTCTTCCATAGGACTACAGGTGTTGGAAAAAGAATTGAAACCACACATTTCATTTGCTTCATTGAGGTGTACATTTTCAACCTTTACTCTACTCTCTTCTTTTTGTGACATCTTACTACCTGAATCATATGGAGCAACAAAATCATTATCATCATAGGTTGAAAACATGATATCTGTTTGATGATCATCTCTAATCTTTTCAAAAAGAGAAAAGTATTCACATACTTGATCAAGCCTAACAACCTTCAACTCCTTTGGTAGAGCACTCAAACCTGGTTCATAAGATTCATAGAATAAATCAATGCATACAAAGTTTTTAGGTCTGTGACACTTAGGAATTGCAACTAGGGTATCCATAAATCTTGCATAAAGATCATATGATGATTCTCCTTCATGTTTCCTTATGCAAGAGAGAGCTTGAACAAAGACTATTGGATAACAAATGCATGCAAATTCTTGAGAATGCATTCGGGGTTCTATGTGATCAACATTATGGAATGATGTGTAAGCTAAAACAATGGGGGTGTATATGTTCTGATGTTCATCTTTAAATTCTGACTTACACCTTTTATCAACATTTGGTGCCTAAGGACAACAAACACTTGTAAATACATAACTCCTTTTCATTCCATATTTCAAGTTGTTTTCAATGTTCATGGCTATCCCATACGCCTGACGTAAGGTTTTAGGATCCTTATCTCTTAGCAAATAGCTCATCTTATTATCAAAAGATCCCAAATACACAACCAAACACACTGCATCACTTAGTCCCAAAATCTCAGGATCATCCCTCAATGTTTTAGAAAATCTTCAATTAAATTTTGGGACCAACTCGTCCTCCTCTTTTTCAATATTCATAAATTTATTTAGCAATGAACTATCACTGATTATTTTACTAAACCGCTCTATGAACACCGCTTTGAACTCATTCCAAGAAGAGACAGAGCATGTTGGTAAATTAGAGAACCAATCTCTTGCATCTCCTTTTAGAGATTGAACAAACAACCTCATGGTTACATCCTCATAATCTATTTCAAAATCATCCATCAGATTATTGAATACTTACAGATGCTTACTGGTTGATTCACACTTTGTACCATTGAACTTTGGTAGCACATTTCTAATTTCAAATGGAATAACATTTGAGTAACCAAAAATGCCACTGAAATTGATGGGTCTATATCTTCCATTGTTGAAACTTCTCTTAGTACATGACAGGGGCTGAGCACTATGCATTGTTACATTTGGGTCTACATAGGGATGCATAGGTTGATGATGCATTTTCTTATAGCTCTACAAGCCTTCTTATACTATGCAATTACACATGGCAACTCAAACTTCTTTTACAACAAAATATTAAGCTCTTATAATGAATTTTTTTATCTCAACTTGCTTAAGATCTTCTACATGTGTTTCTTCAAGAACATTGCATGCATAGCTCTATAAATATGCCATTTAATAATACAGAAGTATGCAAACCTATGACTACTATTCCCTTTCTTTGTGCTTATTTTCACTCAATAGGGAATCAAATTTTCAAGTATTACAAATATGGATTTCATATACAAATTTATCTTCCTTGAAAACCAAAAAATGAGGAATACCTGGATATGTTGCGGCAAAGGGTTCTTCTTCCTAACTGAAAACGTGTGCAAATCTGAAACGTTCTTCACATCTTCATCAGGTTTTTTTGACATAGTCGCCACCTCTTTTCATAGAGGATTGAACTTCAAGCAATATGAAGCTCCTTCAAAGATGAATGTCCTTCTAGGTTTTCTCCCACAACAAATTCACACATATATCCTTTGAAACTTGCTCAACAGAAACATTTCCAAGTCTAAAAAATTCCTCAGTATCTAAACTAGATGTTCAAATTCACCAAATTTTTGACTCTGATAGTTTAAAACTAGAGATTCAAAGTATCCCCAGCAAAGTCGCCACTTCTATTGGTGATTTTTCCAAAAAAACCAAGTAATTCTCTAAGAAGTAGCCAACTCCTATGATGAAGAACTGTTAGGTTAGTGGCCAACACAATGAGCATAGGATTTTATGGTACGTACTCCTTCACTTCAGGCTCTATGAAACCTAGGAGGGTAATCCCAATTGTGTTTTCATGAAGTACACTCGATTAGTAACAAATTGATACACAAATTGATTCCTACCTATTGCAAATAAAATCATTCTCACTGAAGATTTGGCGGATTCTCAAGTGAGTGACTAGCTATTTGCTAGGAATTAGGGTAATTCCACCTACAGTATCCTTGGAAAGATTTTTAAGTGAATATTATCCTATCTTAAATTCCAGGGCCAGGAACATTATTTGTTCATTTTATGCAAGATTTTATGACAAAATGACCAGTGTCTCATCAATTGGAGCAACAAAGTCAAATATGTAAGGATTCGTAATTTACAAATTACTCAATTTAGAAATAAGCGAACTATTTTCATGTTGCTTTGCACTTATGAAAACTCACTATGCTTGAAACATTTACTTATTATGAATCCTAAGCAATTTCTTACAAAGTTTATAACCCTATTCAAGCATTTTAATTAACTCCTTGAATCAAAGTTGGAAATAGAGTAATAAATTCAAACGAAGTATCTGAAGACGGATGATAACACCATTAGTATTTCTCATTCATAACTTGTAAGGAACGTACATAGGAGAGTATTTGCTTCTAGACTAATATTTGTTTTGATATTAGTAATTTCTATAAAACTTATTCAAGATCGCTCCATATAGGATTTCATATCCAAGACAAACTACTGACCTATTATCAGTATTCTATTCAGAGTGCCTTTTTTGAGCATAGCTTTCACCTAGAACCCTATTGAGACTTTAAAATCCGACCCTTTGTAATAAGCCCTGAAATCCCTTTTATAGAACAAGGGAGCAACAAGCGTCAGGCTTAATTACATTTACATTTCACTTCATTTGCACTAGAATTCGAGATATTCCTAGTTTGTTACATGTAATCATCTAAGGAAAATGGAAGAGTAAAAGACCACATTCCATATTCCCTGAATGTAGACACGCCAGCTCCTCGAAAGGTAGATTTTGTTGCAACCATGTTGAATCCTCATCCTTATTGACCAAAGAAGATTCTCCAATAGCAACTCCAGTACAAACTTGTACATTGTCAGGAAACAACACACACATCGCCAAGGTTAGCTAGTCTGGCAATTCTCCTACACACCACCTCGATAACATTCCACCTCAACATATGAAACAAGAAATCACACAAGTGTTGAATAGGACAATCCTAACAGAAAGGGCATGGTTTCATCAAAAACAAAAACAGGGCGCAGTCATCACTCTAAGTCATCAACCTTAGAGGATACTCGCCCAGGTTTTGCTCGTGGTGGGACTAGAGAAACTGTCACCACCTCCTTGTCAGAATTCACCGATAGTACTAGGGAGAGGGGATAATAATCACCCTCTAGATTAGTGTCACCCTCACTATCTAAAGGGTTATTAGAAATCTCACATGGAGAATTCCATCCTTTTGGATAAGCCTTATAATGCTCATTCTCTCTCCTTGCCTTCTTTTCATATTCCACTATCCTCTTCTCTTCGTGTTTGACTAATTCTTCTGAAACTATTTGGTCATGTGGACAGTAATTCTCCTTGTTACTATACTCCCTGATTTCCCGAGTCTTATTCTATCTTTTGGCATATCAGGAGCTCCTTGCGTTCCACTTTCATCTTTAAGAGCATCTTCCTCAAAATCAAACAAAATCAGCTTCTCATACTCTTGAACCACCATGGCAGACCTAATCAATTAGGACAAGACTCCTACTCTAGAAAATTTAATACTCACACACTTCCTTACTAACCCACACCTCTTATTTACTGCAAACTGAATTTTGATGAGAAAGAATATCAGACAATCTGCATTAAATAGGCGATTTGAAGCATGCAGAATTAATGATCTCAAAACTCTTCATGCGAGCGAGTTGATAACTTAACAATTTGGTTTTGAATCCAGGCTGTTGTTTTTAAAGCATTTAAAACTTCATCCATGGTGATCTGAGCCTCATTTTTTATGCTTTTAGCAACTTGTTCATAGAAAACAGCGATGCCAACTCAAGTGTTGTGATTTGTCAATCAACATGTATCACCAACCTAATCCGTGATTTCATTAATATCGACGAAGTACACAAATTTGGTTCTTCTTAGAGAGAAAATTTCCTTATACGTTTCATTGCTTTATCACTGATCTTCCCCAAGTTTTAGGGTGCAATTACTGATGCAATCATTTATGTGATGATCTTTAGTCTATTAAGTTATCCTATTTTAAAAACTTCATCAATGGTTCCTCAGTCCTCTCATTGCTTTCCTTTTGCTTTATGCTAATTCCTTAGGATCCTACCACATTGCCCATTCCATCAATAGTGATCTCTTATTGTAGATGCATCTGGTCCTTTGTCGGCTTCATCAATGATGTAAACATGCCTGCGATGGTCTTTATCCCTTGGTTCGACGGCTTGTTCTTTGGTCACATTTGTCCCTCCATCGCGCATAGCTAATTCAAACTTTGCTCTTGGGTTCCTATTGGCAACGAGAGATGTTGTGGAGGCATCAATTTTAAACATGTACACCTACATAAAATAAAGGTTACAAAAGACATCACTCATAGGATCATATCAAATTAGTGAAAGAAAAACTTTTAGAGGACACCATCGCCTATTGCTAATTCAAAACTCAAGTTCTAGAATGAATTCACGATGACTAATATAACATAAGGCTGTCGCTCATCTCAAATTCTCCTCATACATTTTGTGAGCAATTAGGGATGAGAGGATTTACAACGTTCATAATGTCCATTGCATATCACTGATGTGGGACTTTACATTTAAAACATATCTGTGATCACGCAATATAAAGGAAATTACATCACATCGCTCATCATTGATCCAAATTTATCATCTTATGACCATCCACGATGAATGATAAGATCAAAAGGCCTGAAGCATCACTCATCACTATTACAATTTTGAAGGCTCAAAAGCCATTAGCGATGAGCGATGTCAAAGAAAACATCATTCCATCACTTGTCACTAATTCAAGGTGTGTTCCAATGAATAAATTAGCGATGATCGATATTAATATTAGGGCCATCGGGACTTAAATGGAAACTTTGAGCACATGCACTTAAGTTGTTCTTAAAAGAGGGGACTCTCTAGGATGACATAAGAATAATAGGCTCGAGAATTTGAAATACAATGGATATAAAGACCAAAAATCCTTTACTCAACCTTATAAAATGGAAAGGTCTAGACTTAGGCTTGAAGGACCGGTTACCAAGTGACAATGAATGACCCAAGATGTTTTAAAATGACCGACAATGAGAAATAGGGAGTCAATGACCAAATAGAACTGTGTAAGCACTTATAATGAATAAAACCCTAAATCGTTGGATAACAATCCTACATTCAAATGTAATAAGGGTTTTAAAATGGAACAAGAAATTTTTTGAGGGTTCCATCAGAGGAGAAGCATCACTCAGACACTTTTCTGCCAACCACAAACTCTTAATGCAGTCCCCCGCACATCTATCATTTGATAGATGGCCCTTCCCTTCGACGAAGAGATTGGTAGATTAACCAATAATGACAACCAACTGAGCATAGTGTTGTGTCCTACATAACTAGATCCTTTAGTAACCCGACATTCTTGAACTAGTATGTAATATGGGATCATGGTGAACTGACAGTGTAGTCTCAAGTATCACACAACTAAGTGGATCCCATACATTGCACTACTTTGGCCAAAGTGTTCTCACTCGGCATTTTGTGTGAAGTCATCTATCATAGACACTATTCAGGGCCGATTTGACTTAAGGCTATCTTACACTACGCATAGGTATTGTCCTTCAATGGATAATCTATATCCTAGACTAAACTACAACACACTAAATCTACTAGAAATGAATCTACTTAGCAAGTAAGTACACAAGCTCCCTCCCATACTGTATTACTATCCTAGGAGTAACACAAGCTTTTCTAAGTTAAACTAATAACTTAGCTGGTTGAACTTCAAGTGAATCTTACATTCATTCAAGCCTAATAAATAAAAATTAATATAAGCAACATTCTCCTATTACGAAGATCTTATACAAACAGTATAAATATAGTTAAAAGGATTTAATTCCTATTTCAAAAAACAATCAAATTTACTTCTATTGCACAAACAATAAAGACATTCCATGCAACGTAGAAAGTATAATAAACCCTTTAAAATGATAAGAAGACGAAACCCCATGCTTGATATCGCTTTTCCCAAATATTGATGACAAGGCAGCCTTCTCCTTTGGTTGCTCAACTTAACTCAACTTCACAAATCAATTCTCACTCCCTTTCTTGTTGAAAGCACCCTTCTCTCAAAAAAAGAAAACTCTTCCTCACAAAGTCCACTCTTTTCTCACTCAAAAATCATATATTATGAATTGGTAAAACTCAAATGTAATAACTAGCAAAAGACGTAATCCTTTGGTATGATAAACCTTTCTCAATGGTAAAAAATGATCACATAGAAATGAATGATGGTTGCAAATAATGTTCACTCCAAAATGGTAAGAATGAAACACAAGATATTGCACAAGGTAATGTCAAAATTAATGAATAAGATAATACATGAGATAATGCATTGCAAGAGAGTTGGGTGACTATTTATAGAGCAACCAACCTCCAAACTCCCCACAGTCACGACATGTGAATCGACACCACTCCCATTTTGAACTATTC
The DNA here is from genome assembly GCA_007258455.2 of Sequoia sempervirens. Lineage (NCBI taxonomy): Eukaryota > Viridiplantae > Streptophyta > Pinopsida > Cupressales > Cupressaceae > Sequoia > Sequoia sempervirens. The sequence continues at coordinate 67,339 of VDFB02042620.1, forward strand.
AGCTTGGAGGTGGCACCAACTCAAGCTTGTACTCAACAAAAAAGCATGATGAGTTGATTCCCAATTGCCAACATCTAGAAAGACTATTTCAAATGCACATGGGAAATTTATATTTCTCTAAAAAATTGCCATCTACAGGAAAATGATAACAAAGGTGGCGCCAAATTGGTTTAATGGATCGATTTCTAGGTGAAAGGAATTTCTCAATGGTAAAGAATCGACACATAACTTGAATCAACTTCTTCCTGGGTTGAGTCGATTAAAACATTAACTGCGTTTGATTTAGTCAAGCTTCATAGTTTCATATATCAACTTGGTCAAAGCCATAAAGTTTGAGATGTATTTCATTGATTCATCCCTGTGTATTTCATAGTAGGTATTGCAATTTCCATAGAGCCGTGTATGATTCAAAGTTCGAGTTTCATCATATTAAACTGTATCGGCATATTTAAGCCAAAGTTTAAATATGTTTAATAAATGACAATATTAAATCAACTCTTTTATGTAATAAAAAATAATTTGATTTCCAATGTTAAGAATAATATGTAATATATATATTTTTATTATATATATAGTATATATATAATATACATACATACATACATACATACATACATACATACATATATATATAACTTAAATATATATATATATATAATAGTTAATATATATTTACATATATATATATAATATATATTGTGAGCCAGTCAACATACATCTGATATATATATATATATATGACAAAATAATAATAATAATATCCACATTATACAGGATGTGTGCATATATATATATATATATGTATACCTGTATATACCTCTATGTACGTGCGTATGTGTAGGTATACCATATTGATGCATCCATACAAGCATATCCATTTGGCAACGTATGCTTGTATCGATATGTATATACATATGGATACGTGTACATACTATATATATATGTCCATATCTGATTCACTTACATCCATTTACATTACCATCATATTGATAGGTGTGTACATGTGGTATATCTATACATATGCATATACGTGTCATTAGATCCTCCTAACACGCATGTGCATACATATAAACATACTTCCACCTACATCCCACCTATCCATATGATTGTAATAACACAAGAAAGATCTCAGAAAGCAAATAGATAAACATCACTTGCAAAATACATGTAGAAGTAAACAAGACTCCCAATGCAAACATACAAGCTATGGATGACTTACCTATAATCCACACAAACTAACTTAGTTCACTCAATCTAAGGTGGTGTGTGTATGCTTAGATAGTTTACTTTACTAGTTACCTGACCAAGATCTTCTCCCGAGTGATACTTCCCCTCCGCTTGGAGGAATGAAACACATGCTCATGGTAGTCAAATGTTCATAACATATGCAACATACATAAACATCTCCAAAGTTAGAATAATCACAATTCAATAACCTACTATTCACATAAATGCAATATTTCACCAAGGATAACATCAATTGAAGTAACATTAAATGAGACAATCATCAAATGTGAAACATTCATATTGATAACAAGGAACACGCATATTTTATTCATCTTCAAAATTCTCATTACATCCATTTTACCCTATGCAGTAATAGTAAATAGTAACTATACAATCGAGGTGTAACAAAAAGGGAATTCAATTGACTGTAGAAATGGTGAAGATGTATGAAAGATACTCAACCTACCTGGATAAGCTGCAACAAATTATAACAACTTGTAAAGCTATAGAGGATAAAATCATAGTAAGGTTGAGTGTGATGATTGACATCCTTGAACAAATTTTGATTGAAGAAAAGATTATTACTATAGAAAATACTGATAAACCTAAGTCTTGGTTGGAGTCCTTCAAATTTAGAAGGGAGATTATGGATAAGGAACTTGGAGAATGCATAAAGGTAGAAAAGGTTTGTACTTATCACATCTATAAGTTCTCCCTTTTTATTGCATCACATCAAGGTTTACTACATATAATAAAATATTAAACCTTAGACTTTGATCAAGGTTTTTTTGTCAATAATGAGTAGTGTGGATCTATTTGCAATTGATTATTGCATTTATGTGCACAAAGCCATTATACCAAAAATCTTCATGTGCAACTCATCTTGGCATTTTATGAGTACTCAAGGGAATATAGTTACATTAGATGGAAGATGTTGAATTAATGTGCAAATTTGCATGTTACATATAATTATGCTCAAATTAGTTGTAATTAATATTGGAAGAGTATTTGCAAGCTCTTGAGCAATTCCATGGACTAAAGATTGACTGTAATGAGTATTTAGAGCACCTTAGTGAGTGTGATTCTTATTTTGGCATAGTTTTCACCCACACGATATTTCACCATGTTATTGCTTATGTCTCCTTTATTGTGGTGTATATCTCTCTAATTTACATTCCTTGTTAAAGGTTTTAGTCAAATAATTTCTCTCAAATTCTAACTTTGTTCTTTTTTGTAAGTTAATAACTAGCGTATGAAATATTTGACCTGGTTTATGGATTAGGTGATATTAGAGCAAGCCCATTCTCTTAGGAGTGTTGTTGTGAATATATTGTTAGTTCATGTTGATAACTTGTAAAAGTGGTAAGAAGGTATTACTATTGGAGAGAGATTGAATCCTATAAGTAGAGGAGAGAGTTGAGATGCACACCAAAGGAACAAAAGTATGATGATTCCAAAATTAGTTTCTCTAAGATGGAGAGTGTTATTGTAAGTCTATCACAATCCATGGCGAGTCTTATGCATGCCATATTAGAAATATTAGAGAAAGAAAATAGTTCCAATTGGGAAGAGGAGAAACTTGAGGTAGAGAAGAGTCTTCCAAATAATTCTTGGTTAAAAGTGGAAGGAAATATTGAAACTCCACTATTTGAAGGTGAAGTAAATGAAATAAAACTTAACATCTTGATTACACAGATTGAAGTATACTTGGTGCTCCCATTGACCCTAGGCTAAAATTTGCATCTATAAATAATATTTCATCTCTACTTAGAACATTACTATATTTTGATAGAAGTCTTCCTTTATAGGGTTCAAAATTAAAATAGGAGTGGTCTTGACCTAGGTGAAATCACATGTGCAATTTTGACCCACTTTGCTTAATTTTAAATGTAATTACAAGAACAATTTGACTCAATCCCAACTAGCAATTATTTGTTGACTCCTAAGCCAAAACTTTCAAATTGTGTTCCTTAACACATGTATAAAAGGACATGACTCATAGGTGATTTCAATTGCTATTTATCTATACATCATTAGAACAATCCGTTCACCCCTATTTGTTAAAAGGATCAACCAATAACTCCTACTAATTTTTTTTTCTATTAGTGACATCACCTACATTAACCATTAAAACAACAAATCTTAAAATCCTAGTTCTTGCACTTGATCACTTAGGCACTCATTCCATTGCACTTCACTGCTTTGAAATACTTAGCATCATTTAACTACATCATAGTTAGTTACATTTGCTATTTGGTATGTCTTCCTACTATATCAAAATTATTGAATTAGTTAACATGGCTTGACTAAGAAAACAAGTGGGAAGCTAGTCACCTTCTTTTCATAGCATATCAAGTTCCAATGGTGTTTCTCAACACCACAAAGTCTCGTCTTTCTAGATATAGCCACAAATAAATCTTTATTACAAGGACCAAAGATTTGAAGACCTTAAATTCATGATTGCACAAAAAATTCAAAACCACAAATCGTATCTGCACCTATTTGAACCATAATGATTTGACCCAAAATTTTCTATAACACAATCATCTCAATTTATTTCTCTCAAATCAATTTTAAAGATTGTAGAATTCCCCAAATTTTCTTATAACATGATCATCTTAAATTATTTCTCTCAAATCTAATTTTAAAGATCGTGCAACGATTTTGCATGATGACCTTTTTGATCTCCTCTCCAACTTCAAGATAAACTTTTTTACCCTAGATATCTTTGCACGACCGTTTTATTTTATTTACCTACAATATTACTGAAAAATGAATTTTCACTACTCGAAATATATTTTTGTAACATTCAAGTGATCACTTAATTTGAATTCAAATTTAACGGTCAGCACGACCGTCAAATCAAAAAAGGACACAGAGCAAACAGAAAGGAAAATGTGATACGATTCAAATCGTTTCGTCTACTGCGAAAGATTAACAACCCTTATTATTGATACAAAATTTCTCAATGGCGTCTGGTATTTACAAAAAAATTGCCTGAATTTTTGCTGATAATTTCTTGAAATTTGCAAATTCGAAGTCTCTGAATTAATTCCTGTGTCGCAGAAGCATTAATGGAGGAAGAGCACGAAAAGTTGCGAAGAGTCGTGGACGAATGGCGTAGTGAAACATTGGACAAGCTGAGGCCTCTCCACGACAATCTTTTTGAAGCTTCTGCTACTGTGAAGATGGATTCCATATATATTTCCACTGAGGCAGAGGATTCTTCCAGCTTATCAACTCTTGTCGAACTGACAATATCTCCCCAATAAATTTATTACGGTGTTTGCGTACGACTGTCTTGAGATATCTCGCCTCTCTCGCCAGGTATGCTTCTCGAAGTTTTAGCTTAAAGTAATTTATTTATTCCATTTTTTCAGGAGTAACTGCCTACATTTGAGTTACGCTTATTGCGTGCGAAGTATCACAATGCTCTAATGCTGTTAAGGTAGTGGATGATGTAGGCAGTTTAGTAACTCTGAAGTTGTAATCTCAGCATGGATCCAAAACCTAACCCTAATCTTATCATGGGTTGAGTTTTGAAATTTTTATATTTAGATAATTTTAAATTCTTTGCCAAAGATTTTTTGGATGACCTCCATAGGAGTCTTTGCATTTTTCTTGAATCATGATTGTGAAAACAAAGTGCTTCATCACACAAATCACTACATCAAACTACCAATAATTTGATTAGAAGCATAGAAGGATCGAAGAGTGTTATGCATGGTGACAAAATCATCATACACTGCAGGATGGCGATTGATATATTGTCACAGTAAGGAAGAGTTTCATGGCAGTTTGATCGTTTCAAACAGAAAGGAAGAGTTACAGTAAGAAATGACATCTCAAGTTCCTTGGGATTTGGTGGTTTGTTCGTGCATTAAAAGACACCGCCAGTTATCCTATTTGTGAGTAGCATGGAGCAAATTGTAAGACTAGAGTGGCAAGAGAAAGTGAGAGGAGAAATGGAGAGTATTAGTGTAATGTCCCTAGGGTTTACTCACACATTGAAATTTAAATATCAAACCCAAATTATCACTGTAAAACCCTAGCTTATGACAGTCAATCCCACAGATCTGGAAACACTAATAATTAATTACAGATGTACTCAGATCAAGCATATATATATATATATATATATATATATGTTTCTCATGCCAAATTAGGGTTTGTAGTGTGAAATTTACATTTACCAGCAATCTGTCCTCAATCATAACTGAACCTACATGCATGAAGACTGATTTTTGCTTACAAATGGTTTGTTTGCCTCTTAGGAGGTACGAGGAGTGCTCAGACCTGAATATGGATGACTGTAGATGACTGTAAACCCCAGTGCAATGTCCAGATCTGAAATGAATGGCTACACACTTCAGTGCCTATGTTCTGATTTGGGGCAGCAAACACATATATATGCACAGCAGCTATTAGATTCTCCTTCCTTGGCCCACGGAACGACCTAAGTGACAAATTTCTCCAATGATGGAAGATCTGAGTTATAACTCTTCTACTCACTGTGCCTAATATCTCTTGACAGCTGGATCTGGTATAGACGAATTGAATGTGTGAACCTTTGAAGTGTTGTCCCTTCTGCAGTCTCGACCTCTTTGTTGTGAAATTCCCCCTTGGCGCCCTTTTAAAACTGAGCCTGGGATTCCTTGAACAATTGATGGATGGCTTCTTACCAGGAAATTCTTGAAACAATCCTGATCTCCTTCAGCGCCTGCACCTTGGAATTGAAATGTTTCACCAAGTATTAGTCCAATCTGCAAACCCTGTTTGGATCTGTCCAGATAGGGGTAGGGTTTTCATCCTAACCTCAAAAGTGCAATCGAGGGTTTTCATCCTTATTGCACTGTAGCTGCAATTGCAGAGGATTACAGAAGGATTTTCTCCTTCAAAAAGAAATGATGTCTCTTTCTTATACCACGTTTGGTTGATCTACAAGAACCAAGTTGGCCTCCCACATTTGAAAGAGAATTGGTGCCCAAAAGATTCAAGGTCAACCTCAAAAAGAAATTATTATTAAGATAATTAATATTATTATTAAAATAATTAATGTTATTAATATAAATTATATCATTATAGTAGTGTTTTTTTTTTTTTAGGTAAATGCTGCCTAAGGGGACAGCTCCCAATTTATTTAATTAGAAACAGATTACAATCAGCCCGTAAGCATTCACTGGGACAGTATTAAACCAAACCGAGGCTTGAGAAACATGTGCAAACTTGAGATAACATCTTGCTAGTGAACGGGCAGCTCCAATACAAGTATAGCGGACAACAGGCAAGCAGGAGGCAACTCACCAATTTCAGTCTTGACTGGAATTTTTGATCGAGTCCAACCTTATGGCCTTCAGGAGATTATCCGGAAGCACCCTATCCCCATAAATAGCTTCAGAAATTCCCAAGGAAACACCAATATTGGCTAGCACGTCGGCAACCATATTTGCTTCACGGTATACATGTGTGATTGAAAAGTCTACCAGTTCGGCTAAACTCTGTTGTATTTTGGAGAGAACACCCTTTAGTTTCCAATCCAATACCAAGTTTTTTCTGACAGCGTTGATGCAGATCATGGAGTCACCTTCAATTTCAATCTTGTGAAACCCTTTCTCAATGCACAGGGAAATTCCACAGGCCAGTGCTTCAAACTCTGCCATGTTGTTGGTGGCCTCCCCAATTCCTTTAGCAATTGCCCACAAACATTCCCCATTTTCATTCCTTATGATGGCACCTCACCTAGCCGAGCCAAGGTTCCCTTTCGATGCACTGTCGAAATTCAATTTTACTCTACCAGGCCTCAGATTCATCCATCGTGCATCACCTCTTTTCTTGGCATTTCCAGCGCCCACCATTGTAGGTGGCTTTAGAAGCTCCCACTTCTTTCTCAACGCATTGTCCCAGGCAGTAAACTTCGAGTCTTTCCTTGAGTGGCATTTGGCATTTGTTACTTCATAGATGCTAGCTTCCAAACGATTAACTAATTGAGGAGCTTCAAGACTCTTATCGTTGAACACTCTACGATTTCATTCCTTCCACAAATGCTAGACAAGCATAGAGGGAGCAATCGACCAGATATCTCTCCACAAATCACAACCAAAAGGCTTCGGCCAACTCCATAGGAAGTCCTTTAAATCCTGTTGTCTAGGACCAAACCAGCTCAGGGACTGCATTAACCAATCCCAGCAGGTCGCAGCAAAGGAGCAAGTAAGAAGGAGGTGATCCACAGTTTCCTTTGCAGCCCAACAAAGCGTGCAAATCGAGGGACCATAAATTCTGTATTTCACTAGCCTTTCACCAATTAGGATCTTTTTATGTAGTGCAACCCATAAGAAGGCGCTAGCTTTCGGAAGTAGAAATGAATTCCAACATAGCCAGGACGGCCATCCATCTTGTGAACTCTGTACACGCTGGATTTCATAACCCAGTTTCACTAAGAATTCCCCTGACCGCGACCCACACCATATTATCTCGTCTATCTCCTTAGTTAACAAAACTTTTCGTTCACTCAGAATGGGTTTTAGTTTGATTTTATCTTCAGCCGGGATGTGGAACTTGTCGCAGTCAATCCAACCTATCTCAATATCACCACCATCACGGACGTAGTCCACCACTCTATGCCCACGACTATGGGCCACAACTGTAATCCAATTATTTGCATTAAATAACGAGTCAAGTGACGGGAGGCCATTCCACGAATCGGACCAGAAATTTGCCGATCTTCCATTCCCTATCCGCCATGAGATGTGATCAGTTATCAGCCCCCTACTCTGCCATATGAATCTCCAGACAACCGAACCACCTTCAGTATTAGCTAGTGTCAAGATTCGAGTGGGATCATCATTATCAAGGTACTTACCACGAATGATTCTGCACCAAAGTCTATCGAGTTCTCTATAGAGTTTCCAACTGAGCTTGGCCCCCAAGGCATTATTCAAAAGCTCCATTCTTCGAAGCCCAGCCCCCCCATTGTCTTTGTGCAAGCAAGTGGTTTCCCAACTGATTAATGGAAACCTCTTCACCTCCTTAGCACCTTCCCACAAAAACTTCTTCAAAAGGCTCTCAAGACTTGCGCAAGCTTTGACAAGAATTTTAAAGCAAGACATGAGGAATATTGGAATAGATGCCAAAACAGATTTGATCATTTGTATTCTTCCAGTGAGTGATAACCACTTACATTTCCACGATTCTGTCTTCACTCTACATCGATTAAGCACATCCTCCCAATATGAAGATTTGCACATGCCATGAAATAAGGGTGCCCCCAAGTGCTTAGAAGGGAGAAGACCAATCAAAAAGCCAAGGAGTCGTGAAATTTTCCTTTGTATCGACATCTTAGTGATGAAGAAATATACTTCAGACTTTTCCTTGTTCAGTATTTGACCCGAAGCAACAATATATTTATCCAAGGCATCTTTAATTACCTCAGCCTCCCTCAATGAAGCTTCCGCAAAAAGCGTGGTGTCGTCAACAAATTGGTTGTGAGTGATGTTCTCAACTCCGTCCGCCACCTGGATTCCACGCCAGACTTGTGTATCTCTTAACCTACTGAAGTGACGCACCATGGCCTCAACCATAATGACAGAGAAAAGAGGATAGAGGATAGCCCTGCCGCAGGCCATTGGTAGCATTGAAGAAACCGCACATCGATCTGTTGACAAGAATGGAATATCGGGGAGAGGAGGTGCACCAGCTGATCATTTCAATCCATTCAGGGGCAAAACCGAATCTTCCCAATATAGCCAATAGAAAATCCCAGTGGACCCGATCGTATGCCTTACTGACGTCCAATTTTATTACCATGCTCTTCATTCTTTTTGAGGTGATCAAGTGAACTACCTCCCCAGTAGTAATTATGCTGTCAATTATCTCCCTTCCAGGCATGAACCCGTTTTGCTCCACCGAGATTATTGACCCCGTCACCAACTTTAACCTGCTTGCCATGGCTTTTGCCAGAATTTTGTACACACTGTTGCATAGAGAAATCGGACGGTAATTTGCAAAGGAAGAGCAATCCAATTTCTTGGGAACCAACGTAACCACCGTATTGTTGATATCTTTAACGAATTTCCGCTTTTTCCTGAATTCTTCTATGAATTTCCACACATCCTGACCCACAAAACTCTAGCACTTTTGGTAGAATTTGATGGGAAACCCATTGGGCCCCGGTGCCTTGTCTGGGTTTAATCCAAAGACCGTAGCCTTGACTTCTTCAATGGTGAATGGTGCACATAGCATCTTGTTGTCAGTGTCCCCAACAATCTTGGGGATGTAGTTCAAGTAATCCTTATCCCAAGACCCAACTTCCATCTTGACTGCTAACAAATTGGAAAAGAATTGAATTGCTTCCTTTTCCAGACCCACCATGTCGCTAACTACATATCCATCAGCTAATTGAATATTGGCAATCCTGTTTCGGTCTCTTCTAGACCGAGTGGCAGCATGAAAAAACTTTGTATTCGCATCTCCGTCTTTAAGCCAAGTTTCACGGGCTTTGTCTTTCCAGTACAATTCCTCTCGGGCAAGAATCTCTGAATGCCATTCTTTTAGAACTTTTTCTCTCTTAAATTCTTCTACAGTCATGCCGAACCTGATTACTTGTGCGTTTAGCAGCTCCAGCTCTTCTTCTACTTTGGCTTTCTCGATAAAAATATTTTTGAAACTTTCTTTATTCCAACCTTTCAACTTGGTTTTGATGTAACCCAACCTTTTGTGGAGGCGAAAGCTTGCTGAACCCCCACAATTTATTCTCTCCCACCACCAAGTTTTGAAATTCACCAACAGACTCGCCTCCCGCCACCACATTGATTCGAACTTGAAGAATCCCTTGGACGGTCTCTCACTTAAGGTAAGCTCCAAAAGCATCGGGAAGTGATCTGATACAGCTACAGGGGAGATAGAAGCAGAGTAGCGAGACCCATCACCCCACCAGCCAATGCCAAGGAAAAAGCGATCCAAATGCTCAGAAATATTAGTGAAACCCAAACGCCGATTAGTCCATTTGTATGCACCATTACTTGGTATGCAATCAACAACTGATAGATCTGAGACAAAGTTTCGGAAGTCTTCCATCACCCTGTTGACTTTCTGCAGTCCGCCACTCTTCTCATTTAAATTCAAAATAGCGTTGAAATCCCCTCCCAGTATAGCCAAATCTTCAACTTTTGCTACCTGGTCCTTGATTTCATTCCAGGTTCTCAGCTTCTCATCCGTTCTTATTGGCCCATACACGTTAATTAGAGGAAAGCCAAGGCCATTCGACCAGCAAGTAACCCAACATAACATCCAATTGGGTCGAGCCTCCAACAACTTTATATCCACTGAGTTAGGTGCCCAGAGGACACCCAATCCCCCAGCAGTACCCATAGAGTCACAGAAGATTCCTTTCTATATTTTGCAATATTGAACAAACTTCCCGCCAGCAAGAGAGTCAATCTTTGTTTCCTGAAGCAGGATAATGTCAGCCTTCATTCTATCTAAATGACGCTTAACCAAGCGTCTCTTGTCAGGGGCCCATAGGCCCCTGACATTCCATGTTAAGAACTTCATTGCTGTCCAAGGGAGGACTCCACTCCCTTGGATGTCAGGAAATTCTTGATGCTCTGGTAGCCCTTCTCCCTGGCCTCCTCATCCCTCTTTTGTTTGTTGGATTTTCTTCCCCTGTTTTTCTTCGAATTCCCCAGATAAGAAGCAGTCGATTGGCTCAGATGTCGGGGTTCAATAATGTCCAGAATATTTGCTTTAGAGAATACCCCATCCGGGTCTGAATCATCACAGCCAGCCCAAACATCCTCACCACTGGGCGCATAAGGGACAATAGCAAGTCTGGAGTGTGCTAATTTTTCTTCGGATGGAGGGGCCATGTGCATCCCAGGAGATGAGGCCAGGGGAGAAGCAGCCTAGGAGATAATATTGGTATTGTTTGTTTTCAAATCAAACTCGAAGTGGCTTCGATCCTTGTTCAAGGTTGTTGACATATGAGCCGGAGTTGGAACCCCTGTTGGGTCATGAAAGTTCGGCTTTTTCGGTTTCCAGACCTGGCGAGTCTTTTGAGGTCGACGACATGAGTCTAAATTATGATCTCTCCTATGGCACCTTGAGCAGAAAAACTTATCTTCCTCGACCTCTATAGCCTAAATCCAATGCTCTCCCTACACGCCTAACAGTATTTCTTTCGGAACCCTGCTTACAGCAGCAATTTGCAATCTGGCATAGATGTAAGTATCGCTTTCGATTATGTCAATATCAACATTTACCAGCGTGCCAAGCGAGCGCCTGATCTTAACCAAACAATCCTTGGCCCAGTACTCCATTGGTAAATTGTACATGCGTATCCAAATGGGCTTTTCGTAAGGTTCCTGCTTAGCAGCGTTAAAGTTACGGCACCATTTTTGAATGTAAAGAGGATGTCCATCGATCTTCCATAGCCCGCTCTCCAAGACAGTGTTTCTGGCCTCCTCAGAAAGAAAAACCACAACAAAAAAGCTCTTCAGCAGAAATTTGATTATCTCCACGTCTTTCCAAACCCCCTCAATCCAGTTCTTGATTTTGCCGTGCTCGAATCTTGGACCAGCCACTCTGCAGATGAATGCTAACTCTTCAAGCATATCGCTTTCTTCCCGGGCTTCCATGGACAAGTCTATAGGTAAGAAGGTCTTATGGCAAGAGGCGTCACATGGCTTTCCCAACCTTGCATTTGCCTGTTCTTCCTCGCTGTTTGATGCCCTAGCATCATCGCGCTTGTCATCTTCCCGACTTCAAACTTCCCCAGGGCTTCGCACATATCCTGCGGAATTTTGCCCCATTCCTTTCCTTTTGTTATATAATATCATTTTTATATAATTATAGTAGTGTTAATAAACACTTTTATTATTAAAATAATATTAACTTGGGCTTAAGCAGGAGGGACATGATAATTAGTTGGATGTAGGAGTAGAAAGCGTTTTTGCGTATAGTAGCAGAAAGATTGTCATAATATTTTCTATCTGAGCTATCATAACTGGCCTGACCAAAGGAAGAAGAGGAAATTGAGCAATTGCCACTTCTAACTAGCTTTCCTCGCACAAGGATTTTTAGATTAGAACATCTTGTGTCAATGTACTTTTAGGTGTTGTTTATATGTTGTTTTCATGTAGATGAAAAAACTTTACCCTTTCACTCCAACAATCAAGAACACAATCTCTGGCACTAAATTATATTCTAGTCTTTGCTAATTTGAAACTTAATTCACGTGGGACAGTATACACATATGTAAATTTCCACGAAGCATTGATGTTTAAGAGATCAAATTGGTATCAGAGCGGTTATAATCTTTGGATATTGTGGCTAGTTGTTTGTATAATAGTGACAACGTCCTAGAAAGTGGAATTGCAACCTTATGAATTAGATATTTCAATGAGGAGGTGGAATGAAGAGGTGAGGAGGATGGCCAATGAAGGTTCAGAAAGCCCTTGAAAAGGTTTTGATTGCTGGAAGTAAATTTGGAGTTTGTGATCATCAAACAACCAGAACCATCTATTAAGGATCAAGCATCCATGGATATGGTGGCATGTGCTCTTGCCAAGAAGTTTGGCATGGAAGGAGAGCATCCTCCATAAAGAGGATGAAGGGAAGTGTAAAGATTGGGTCATGGGTGGAGAGAAGTAATCCAAAATAGACAAGGGTAGAGCTAAGGTAAAGGAATCCAACTGGCCTTTTGTTAAGTTTGAAACACATGTAGATATTAAAGCTTTTAAAGAACAAGTTGATGCTAAGATTGTTGATAGTTGGATTAAGGATATGAAGGTTTAATTTAGTGTACATGAAATCAGTGATGCACAAAATATTTCTTTTGTATTTCTTAAAATAGATGGGCATGCTCTAGTTTGATGGGAAACTTATTTAACTACTTCTAAGAAGAAGCATAAGCCAATAGTTTCTAGTTGGGAAAGATTCATTGAATTTCTTTAGAAAAGTTTCTATCTAGTGCACCACAAAACTGAAGAGATTAAGTAGTGGTATTTCATACAAGGCAATAACCCAAGTGCAGTTCTCTACTGATTTCATATGTTAACGATCTTGGACTTGGAGAAGGAATGTAAGATGGTCAAATATATGTGTAGATTGTACCCACATAAGGAAAATAATAATTTAAACAAACTTCAAGATATTGATGAAGCATGTGCACGAGCATAGCATATTGAAGATGTGAAGAAGCTAGGCGAGGATGGATTATTTAAGAAAAATCATTCAATAAATTTTCGTAAGAAGCAATAAAGTCAATCAAACAAAGCTTGCAAAAAGGTAAGTGGCAATGTAAGAAGACTAGCACAAATTTGCATGATTGTAAGAATATTAAAAAATCATTATAGTCATTGTGTAAGAGATCGATATGCTAATTCAAAGTGTTGGAAGTTTATTGCCCCCAAGTAATCACAACAAAGGTGGCTCCAAGAAGTCTATGATCACTTTGGTTGATAGTAAGAGGCAAAGATAGAGGACAATTTGGATGTAGATGAGAAATTTCAATGACCTCTTTTTGGATATTCTTGGATTTTTCCCTAAAATCATAATTTCAATGGAAAAGTAAGGAGTATATCTTATTAAATTACAACTTCTAATAAACTTCGACTTTAACCCTGCAATAATGTTAGCCAATAAGTCATAAACAATTAGTTTAATCATTTGTCTTGTTTGCAACATCCTTAGATTATTTGACATATATAAGGTTCATTGATCTTTGAAACAGATAAGTAACTATCAATACTGATTCAAAGTTATTATCCATTCTAATAATCAACCATTGGGAAGATCAGAGAGGAAGCCACAATAGGATGCCCGGTGCATTTCTTTCTAAGTCCAAGGGCGGATAGGCAACCCCCTTGGCCCACTAATGGTAGACACTTTAGTCATCCATTATGGGTGGTCTACTTAGCATGAAATCTCATAACTGCTATCCCCCTTGTACTTCCCTCTCTTCTTCCCATGATTTATTGTAGAGGAATAAGTAAAATGGAAATTTAATCATAATAGGGATTGGATGGGAAACATGATAGTCTGCCCAAAGCTATCCCAGCTAAGTCTAAGAGTGGATATACCATCCCTCTTGGTTCCAAGTGGCAGACCTCTAGTAATCCACATGGAGTGGTCTACTTAGTGGATAAACTTGTATCCGCATTCCCTATCCAAGCTTCCTTATCCAATTCCATAGAGATCAAATACATATCATCATCCACAATATACATTATAGTGCATACACAATGCTTTGCTAAAATATAAATTGCTATATTCTCAGATGCAAGTATATTAACGGTTGCTGACTTCTGCCCTTGTCTGCTGAGTATAGATAACAATGTTGAATCTGCTCCAATTGCCTTATTGTTCGATTTGTTCTTAACACTCGAAAGATATTGTTAGTGTAAATCAAACGAATAAGAATCTATTATCCCTATCCATACTAAAGAACCATAATTACCTATAAGGCTCAATAATTGCTGTAAGCATCATTATTGCATGATCATGTAAACTATACATATATAGATATATATAATTATTTCTAATTTCAATACTTCATATAAACATGGATGTGTTGTATATATATATGTATGTATATATAT
>VDFB02042620.1:82260-148276 GCA_007258455.2 Sequoia sempervirens
CTCTTTCCTTTGTTCATCCTCATATATTGCATGCTCCTCTATTTTCTTCCAATATACTTCCTATTTATATCTCATCTACACACTCCTTTATCCATCACTGTCTCTTCTACTCCACATACTACCTTCTCTTCACCTTAACTTTTACAAATCATAGCTTATGTTGATAAAAAACTAAAGAAGGTTGAAACAAATTTGGATAGTATAATTTACTCTCACTATTCTTCATTATGATGCATCCTTTGGAACTACACCTCAATCCATTTTTCTTGTGTTGGATCCTTCATAAATATATGTTAATTCCTTTTTTCAAGCTCCTTCACAACCATGTAAAGGTTTCTTTTTTTAGTTGGTTTCACAACCATGCATCCATTTCTATGTTAGCTCTTTCACAATCATACATTTATTCTCATGTCTCTTTCACAACATTACTCCTTTCTTAAACCAATATTGCATGGATACTACACCATTTGTGAATCATGGATTGTTCATGGAGCTCGTATTGGTTCCAACTCTATGAATTGTATATGACATGATCCTCTCACATCTCTCAATGACTTAGTATCATGGAAGCCACAACAATTCAACACAATGATAGGTCATGCTCACCTAATTCAACAAACATAAAGTAAAAGTTATTTTAGAATATGTAGAACATGTTCATCTAAATGTTTTCATGTAATTAATTTATTCTCATGTGTATTGTAAATCTAAAGATGAAACTCAAGTAGAAGATAGGAAAATGGTGTTATGTGGAGTTCTTAAATATCTTTTATGTATTCTCTTTTATCAAGTATTGTAAATAGAATTTTATTTACTTTATCATACTTGATTCGTTGTAGCTCACATGTACACTAAAGTTGGGGAAAATATAGCTTGAATAAAAGTGCATACATTACATGTTTCCTCTCATTTTCCACTTGTTTTAGTGTTCAACATTCTTATTGCCATTTTTTATCATCTTAGAGAAAAACTATCTTGAAAACATTTGATTCCACATGAAAACAACCCTCACATGTCATAACCATGTTTAGCTCTTGTTATTTGCTTTTGGACCTCACTTGAGACACTATTTCATTATGCACTTCTCCACCTAGACAAGCCCACATGGAATCATGTCCTATGCATTCAAACTTTCATTTTCTCACCTAGTTATGTTCCTTTTCACTCAACCTTAACCATAACTCACATCCAATGGTCAAATAATACTTGTAAATTCTTATTTAAGTGGATCTTTCCTAAAATGGAAGGGAAGTTGACACCTACACCTACCTCTACATATACTTACATATTTTAGTCATCTAAGGCATCCACTATTTTTTGACACACTAAGCTCCAAAGGCATAGCTTCATACACCTACATCATAGGTTGACACACTTAAAACTCTTCCAATTACTTTTATTTCATAGGGGTTTAACTAAGGGGTGGTTGCACAAAGATGGGGGGCCAAAAAGTGGGCCCCACTCCACTTTTTGGTCTTGAAATTGCAAAAAAATGAGTGTGTTATAATAAAATGTGCTCACATGTTATGGGTTGGTAGTGATTGAGCCTAGGTTGAATCATTACCAAGCCAAAACATGAGTGCATTATAATGCACTCATGTTATGGTTTGAATTTCAAAAAATGTGTTTTTTTAATGCATTGTCAAACATGACAACATTATAACAATCTCACGTTTTGTGAATGCATTAGCAAAATGCAAGTGTTTTATTACGCACTAACATTTTGGTATGCTTGGAAAAAAAATTCTTCTCTTTTTTTCTTTCTTCTTATCCTTCAATGAAACTATATACATGAAATAAACATCTAAGTATAAGTTGACATTTATAAATGGACATTTACCTTCTTATACTTTAAGTTATATTTCATATGTATAGTTTCAAAATGTTTGAGAGTGGTTTCAAATCTCTAAGAGTTATAATTCAAATTCTAGTTTTTGGAAGATCTTATCATTTTTCAAACTTTAGCCAAATTTTAGTAATCAACAAGTTTTATCATCTTTCTCTCTTTATCTCACTCATTATTTATCCCTTATGCTCTAGACCTCTCTCTCACACTCTCTCCTTCCCTCTCTACTCTTTATCTCAGCATTCTCTCTCTCTCTCTCTCTCTCTCTCTCTCTTTAATTTCCTCCTCCTTTCCCTCTCTCCCTCTCTCAATCTACTACAACCTTAATCCTTCCCCTCTTTTGTTTCTCTCATCTCCTCCCTCCCCTGCATCTTTCTCTCTCTCTCTTCTTCCTCTCTAATTTTATCTCTATATCATTCTCTGGCTCTCTCATTCCTATATACTTCTCTTTCTCCTTACATCTACTCTCCCTTTCCTCCTCCTTCCCTCTCCTCTCTCTCATAATCTTTCCCATCTTCCTCCTCTTTCTCTCTCCTTCCCTCTATACTCCTCCCTATCTTCCCTCTCTCTCCCTCCTTCCCTTTCTATTTTTTTGTATCTTCCCCTCTCTCTCTTTTCCTCCATCCCACCCACCTTCCCTCTCTACTTCTCTCTACTTAACCTATCCCTCTCTACCTCTATTTCTCCCTCCCTCCTCTCTCTCTCATTCTCTCCACCTTCCTCCTTCCATCTCTACTTCTTTCTCTATCATTTTCCTCTCTGCTTCCCTCTCTACTTCTCCCTCTCTCACCTTCTCTCTCAATCTCCCAAAACCTATACTGAATATCCTAAATTCTAATCCCTATACCCTATACACTTAACCCTATATCCTAAACCCTACACCCTCAACCCTCATCCCTATACCCTATACCCTCAACCTTATAACCTAAGCCTTGAACATTGTGTACCTCAACCTATACTTAACCCTAAAACCTAAACCCTCAATCCTAAACCCAATAGCCTCAACCCTATACCCAATATTCTAAACCCTAATCCCTGTACCTTATACACTTAACCCCATACCATCAACCTTGAACATTATCCCTCAACTCTCAACCCTATACCTTAAACCCTAAACCCTACACCCTCAACCCTCATCCTTATACCCTATACCTTAAATGCTAAACATTATCCCTCAAATCTATACCCTATACCCTCAACTATAAACCCCATACCCTTAACCCTATACCCAATAAATCCTAAACCCTAAGTCCAATACCCTATACACTTAACCATATACTCCCAACCCTGAACACTATCCCTCAACCCTATACCCTCAACCCTCAACCTTATACCTTAAACCCTAAACCCTACACCCTCAACCCTCATCCTTATACCCTCAACTCTATACCCTCAACCCTATACTTAAACCCTAAACCCTACACTCTCAACCCTTAACCCTATATCTTATACCCTCAACCTTATACCCTATTCTCAATATCTTAAACCCTAATCCCTATACCCTATACACTCAACCTTATACCCTCAAGCATGAACATTATCCCCTGACCGTAAACTCACAACCCTCAACCTTATACTTAAACCCTAAACCCTCAACACTAAACCCAATACCCTCAACCCTATAACCAATATCATAAACCCTAATCCCTATACCCTAAACCCTCAACACTATACCCTATACCCTCAACCCTCAACATTATCCCTCAACCCTCAACCCTATACCTTAAACTCTAAACCCTACACCCTCAACCCTCATCCCTATACCCTATACCCTCAACCTTATACCCTAAACCTTAAAAATTATCCCTCTACTCTCAACCCTCAACCCTATACTTAAACCCTAAACCCTACATTCAACCTTGTACTCTAAACCCTAAAACTCAATACCCTTAACCCTATATTGAATATCTTAAACCCTAATCCCTATACCCTATACACTTAACCCTATACCCTCAACCCTGAACAATATCCCTCAACCCTCAATCCTATACCTTCAACCCTAAACCCTACACCCTTAACCCTCATCCCTATACCCTATACCCTATAACCTGAACAGTACCCCTCAACCCTATACTTAAACCCTACACTCTCAATCCTTAACCCTATACCTAATACCCTAAACCCTATACCCAATATCTTAAACCCTAATCCCTATACCCTATACACTTTGCCTTATACCCTCAACCCTGGACATTATACCTCAACCTTATACTTAAACCCTAAACCCTCAACCCTATACCCAATATCCTAAACCCTAATCTTTATACCTTATAAAATTAACCATATACTCACAACCCTAAACACTAACCCTCAACCCTCAACCCTATACCTTAAACCATAAACCATACACCCTCAACCATCATCCCTATACTTTATACCCTCAACCCTATACTTACACCCTAAACCCAATACCTAATATCGTAAACCCTAATCCCTATACCCTATACACTTAACCATGTACCCTCAACCATAAACACTAGCCCTCAACCCTCAACCCTATACCTTAAACCCTAAACCCTACACCCTCAATCCTCATCCCTATACCCTCAACCTTATCCCTAATATCCTAAACCATAATCCCTATACCCTATACACTTAACCCTATACCCTCAACCCTATACCTTAAACCCTAAACCTTACACCCTCAACCCTCATAGGGGGAGAGAGAAAGAGGTGGAGGGAGGGAGGAAGGGAGAGAGAGCAGGGGAGATGATAGATAGAGAGTAAAGAGGGAAGGAGATAGAGAGGAGGGAGAGAAAGAGGGGGAGGGAGGAACAAGGGGGGGGGAGAGAGAGAGAGAGAGAGAGAGAGAGAGAATGGTGAGATAGAGAGGAGAGGAAAGAAAGAGGGGATGGGGAGAGGGAGGGAGAGAGACAGAGAGGATAGAGAGATGTAGAAAGGGAAGAAGGGAGGGAGGGAGATAGAGATAAGTAAAGAGCGAGGTAGAGATGGAGGGAAGTGAGATAGAGAGAATTAAAGAGAGAGAGGGGGAGAGAGGGAGAGAAGTGAGATAGAGAGAATTAGAGAGAGGGAGAGGGAGAGGGAGAGGGAGAGGGATGTAGAAAGGGAAGGAGGGAGGGAGATAGAGATAGAGATAAGTAGAGATGGAGGGAGAGAGGGAGAGAAGTGAGACAAAGAGAATTAGAGAGAGAGGGGGGAGGGAGAGGAGATAAGTGAGATAGAGAGAATTAGAGAGAGAGGAGGGAGGGAGGGAGAGAGAAAGGGAGATAGAGAGAGAATGATGGATAGGTAGAGGTAGTTCTTGATCTCAAGGGAGAGATAGTTAGATAAATGGATGGATATAGTGAGAGAGAGAGAGAGAGTTATAGAGTGTAAGGGATAAACAATGAGTGAGATAGAGAGAAAAATTATACAACTTGTTGATTAGTGAAATTTTACCTCATGATTAATGAAATTTGACATGTTGATTACTATAATTTTACCTCATAATTAATAAAATTTGACATGTTGATTACTGAAATTTGATTGTCTAAAAAATTCTAAGATCTTCCAAAAACTAGAATTTGCATTATAACTCCTAGAGATTTGAAACCACTCTCAAACATCCTGAAACTATATACATGAAATATAACTTAAAAGTATAAGAAAGTAAATGTTCATATGTAAATGTCAACTTATACTCAAATGTTTATTTAATGTATATAGTTTCACTGAAAGATAGGAAGAGAAGAAATTATTTTCAATGCAGACCAAAACATGAGCGCATTATAATGTGCGAGTCTTTTGTCAATGTATTCACAAAACGTGAGCATGTTATAACGTGCTCACATTTTGTTAATACATTCAAATAATATGAGCGCATTATAACACACTCACGTTTTGTCTTGCTTTAGGAATTCCCAAGCCTTTGGCTTGGATTTTCTTTGCATTTCCAACCCAACGGCTTGGATTGCCTTTCCAACGCTAAAAAATGTGTTTATGCATATTCTACAAAATTTCACATAATCTCATTCGTGTTAACCATCAAGTTTGCACGTGTTTCAAAGTCGAGTAAAACAACACCTAAGTAAAACAACACCTAGGTAGTGTTAAGTTCTCTCTTAACTATTTAACAATGTAATTTTTTCACATTTTGACTATGTTAAGGCTTTCATCTTTAATTTTTTTTAGTTGGTGTATCCATTTTTTTCAAAAACCAGTATAGGGTATTTTTTACTTTATTTTTTAACCGTTTATTGAAATTTTAAATAAATTACATTTTTATAATCTAGACTCCATTCTACACATATTAAAAAAATGATTAATTTTCAAAAATTATAGGGGTAGCACAATTAGGATGTGTCCACTTCGAAAATTAGTAAAAAAATATATATTTATTAAAAATTATCAGAAAAAATCAGGCATAAACTACATACTGTTAGCTAATTTTTCATCGAAACGATTTTAAAAAGACTAAAAAAAAGTTAACATTTTGAGGGAGCCACAACAAACGCTATGTTATCTTTTTCTAAAAAAGATAGAACCAATTTTAATGGCTCCCTTTTCTAAACCCCTTAATCTCTACCATTTTCAAATAGAATTAGTAGTTTAGAAAGTAGATTTGAAACACTACGACCCTTGTTTTTGTTGCATTTTAAAATTTTGAATGCAACTATCCTCAATTTCTCATCCAAGGTCAATATTTTCTTATTTCAAAAAAAATAAGTGACTACTTAAGACCCCTTTTTGGCCCTTCATCTTTGTGCACTAAGGTAAGCCCTAAAATGTGTCAGTCACCCATTTTTCCCATTTTAGCATTGAAAAGTACTCTAGTAGGTGAGAAAGAGCTAACAAGCATAAGAAATTTTCAACAAGTAAAATGGTCAGAGTTAGCAATTACAAGTCAACAATACATCAACCCAAACCTCAATGTGTTATATAGTTCACTAATATTTCCAAAGGGCACATGCTCCCATCCATTAGATCTCTAACAAAAACCAAAGCATGCATCTCTAACTTCTTCTTCTTCTTTTATCTAGAGCTTATTCCTTATCAAATCTCATTCTTATTTGCTTAGATTAATATGATTAGATTATATACTAATTATTTGAAGTTTAGATCAAATTTTACATAAATGATCAAAACTAAAAGTTAAACAATTCACTATTTTTTTTCTTATTTGGACTATAAGCATTTTCACTTTCTATTTTATATATGCCCTTATATAGTGCTTTTGCTTGTGGTTGCATATGGGATTGAGCTGTTTGACATAATATTCTCTTTTTCATTTGAGTTGTTTTGTTCATATTATGACTTTGTTTTTTCTCACACAAGTCTCCACTTAAGAAATGGATGGTAAAAAGTTTCAATCCATTTGCTCATCTAGCTTACATAATTCTTGAAGAGGCCTTAAGTCACCAAATTTCTACAATTATACTATAAGATGGAGGTCTAATTATTATTAACACATTGTATATTTCGCTAAACTTAGATGGAGACCTTCATGTGCAAAATTTCTCTCAAATCATTATAAACAAGAGGAAAGTGTCTAATCAATTATTTGACAAAAAAAATAACATATTTCTATATTGTATTTAGGTTGTTGCTTCCTTGACAAAATCTTCATTATAAATTAAAAAAAAGATGTGTTGTAACAAAAAAAAATATAGAAATATATAATGTGTTAATAAAAATTAGACCTCCTTCTAAGTTTAGCGAAATATATTTCACGTGAAGGTCTCCATCTAAGTTTAGCTAAATATACAATGTGTTAATAATAATTAGACCTCCATCTTACAGTGTAATTGTAGAAATTTGGTGACTTTTCTTCAAGAATTATGTAAGCTAAATGAGCAAATGGATTGAAACTTTTTACTACCCATGTCTTAAGTGGAGACTTGTGTGAGAAAATAACAAAGTCATAATATGGACAAAACAACTCAAACGAAAAAGGGAATATTATGTCACACAGTTCAATCCCACATGCAACCACAAGCAAAAGCACTATATAAGGGCATATATAAAATAGAAAGTGAAAATGCTTATAGTCCAAATAACTAGCTCACACCATCTTAGGTGTGAAATGGGGAGGTGGTAAACACCTAAAGAGAAGGGGGCTGACAGGGTTTGTCATCTTTGCATATAAGGATCAATAGAAATAGAATGTATTGCATCATGAAGTGTGTGTTTTATGAGAGCATTCGAATCAATTATGCTAATACTCTAAAAGTATAGTCTTTAACATCTTTGTACAAGGAAAAACATATTGTAAAGACAACAAATTACTTAATCAAAATTCGTAGCAAAAAAACCATAATCAATAAATAAGTTGGAAACAATAAAAAATAAGAATTGTAATTTGATAATTAGTATTTTTTACTGATTACTAACGCAATTCAACTCTTTGATCCCATATACTCTGTCATCTCGTCAGCACCATTAAAACTTTCTTTTCATTCAAACTTAGTGTTAGGTAGCAAATGAAATCTTCTACCGAACAATCATTTGAGTAAGATTTGTATTGCTTATCCTTGTGGAATATTCCTCTGCACGATAGTTCAAGCACTAAAAAGCCTTTAACATAAAATACGAAACAAAACAAAACGTGCGCAGCATGTCAAATCACGTTAACTTTACATTTTCCCCGTGCATTTCCAGCGATGAAGTTGGAGTACCACTGTATACTATTGATTGTGATGGAATGCTAAAATCCCGGGGCCTGCTACTGTGAGGGCAATTTAAAGGCTGCTACGAGATAAAGCTCTGTCCATAAGAATTACTTGTCCAACTACATGAGTACCCATAAGGCAAAGTGCTGAATTATTTTCTGAAAAAACCTTGATAAGGTGCTCGATTCACTCCCCATTTCCTTCTTTGGAGTTTAAAAACCAGAAAAGATGCTTGTTCCTAAAGTAGGGGTTTCTCAATGGCTGGAGCAAATAAAAAACACACAAAAGAATGGAGAGGAGCAAGGGATAGCATCTCATGTGCATCCGTACATTTTCACTATACCAGAGCCCTTGCGTATTGAAAGGCCAGAAGCATACTTGCCTCAAGTAGCTTCTCTGGGACCTTATCATCACCTTAAGCTTGAACTCTATGAGGCTGAAAGATATAAATCTCGGCTTACTGTCCATGTTGAGAAAAGAGCAAAGGGAACTTTTGAGGATTTGGTTAAAGAGATTATTAGTATGGGAGAGGAGATAAGGAACAGCTATAATAATCATATTGAATGCGGGGATGAAGTACTAGGGTGGATGATGGCTCGAGATGCTGTGTTTATTCTGGAGTTTATTGGTTGCTATAACGAATGTCGGAGCCCACGATTTCAACAGGCAAACCCCTATTTTCAAAGCATGGATGAAGTTTTTCACCCAGAAAGAAAGAGCCCATTGTTCTTCCCACTTCAGGCTGATATTTTTAAGCTTGAGAACCAAGTCCCACTCTTCGTTTTGAAAAAAGTTTTGGAATGGGAGACTGGTTCAGGAACTCAAGCATTAGACAAACTCAAAACGACAATTTCATATGCCTGTCAGATGTTCTCCCCTTTCATTCATGTTGGAGAGTCATATCGTTCCATTACACGGGCACACTTCAATAGTTCCCTTGATGAAAGGCATATACTGGAATGCCTCTACAATTTTGTTGTCTCAAAGAAGAATGCTTATCAGGTTAGTATCTCTGTTGAAGGTGATCAGAATAGAGCCGTGGTGAGGTTGAAAAAATTTCAATTTCTTCGCCAGATAACATCAAGATTTAGAGAGCTTTTGTCTCCAAAATCATATATCAAAGTTGACAAAAATCTGCCTTCGGCCACAGAATTACACAGGAGAGGAGTAAAATTTGCCCCTTTTACGTGGGCATCTGAAGAAATAAGGTTTGATAGAGCCAGCTCTACAATGTTCCTTCCTTGTATAGAAATGGATTACAGAACAGATGTTTTCTTGAGAAATATGGTGGCAGTGGAAGCCTTCATGACGTGTAAAAGCAGAGCGTTTACTTGCTATGCAGATCTGATGGACAAACTCATTGACACTCCTACTGATGTTGCAGTGCTGAAAAGGTATGGAATCATCAGCAGCAATTTGGGATGTGATAAAGAAATAAGCAATCTGTGGAATGGCATTCGCAGATCAATATGGAGGAGTGCATATGAGCCTATAGACCAAACTATCAAGGATGTCAATGCTTATTACAGAAGTAGATATGGAGTTTTACTAGGTGAGTTTTTCCAGGAACATTTCTCAAAGCCATGGCGAGCTGCATCAGTGTTGGGAGCATGTACTCTGCTTATTCTAACTTTCTTGCAGACATTGTTCTCATATTATCAACTGCCCCCTGATCGTAAACCCTTTTAGATATATAAGTTGCCTTATCTGTCCTAAAAGCTTTGTCAATTCAAAGCAGCCTTTGGGGTGAAGCGACCCCAGTTGATGTGTTTGAATCAACCCTCTGTGTTGTACTACCATTGCTAGTTATTTTGTTGCCATGCCTTGTAGGTCAGGCCATCTCTACGTCATGTTTGTTATCTATATCATGTTTTAATTTACAAGGTACATACTATAGTGACATCCCTATGCTGGGTTTTGTAGTCGGATTTCATGTCTACTTTACTGAAACTCAAAGTGAATGTGTGTCTGTAATTCCTACATTCTATAATATATCATTTCAAGTTATGTAGACACACTTGTATATCTGTGTCTCAAACTCTTACTCCCGATGGATTCTTGTGTTATTACAGATCGCAAATATTAGTTCATAGATTTTAGTTAATAGTGACTTTCTTACAAGAACCTATATCCAAGTACCCACAAGTGACGACCTTTCTGATGCATTTGATTTCATAATTTACATGGATACTTAAGTCTCTAGTTAGGTGTTTGAAATACTCGAGAATTGAACTCTTGGAACAGAGGGAGAATCAATCATTGGGATTCTTGCTAAGGGAATTATAAATCATGCAGTTCCCCATATATCCTGTTTTCTACTTATAAACATTTTGTTTGCAAATTCTCAGCAACCAACTGTAGTGACGTCAGGTTGGTTTGTGAAATTCGGTGCTGAGATTGGCATAATAAAAGATTGAAGGGTTTGTTGTTTGCTTGAGGATCGAGAATGCAAGGTGGCAACCAGTTTTTGCTTACCAAAACAGGAAGTACATTACTTTTGGTTGCCTACAAAAACTTGTTCACTTCTCTAAAATCAGAGACCAAAACAAATTCTTTCAATAATTCAGCAACCCTAGCAACAGCACAACTAATAAAGACCCTGTTAAGTATGTTTTTACAACCACTGCTGTTTTTAGAAACAAAAGTGGAAAATGAAATGGGAACAAGGTTTCGCAAAATCTCTCGCTTTGTAATGGATGATAGTCGCACTTTCTTTGTGTGCTTAAGTCTTAAATGAAGATATCTTGTGCTTATTTTGGGCTGCTAGGTGTCCCAAAAATTCGGCCACTGGTATTAAAATCTTGGCATCACACAAGCTTCATCTCCTACGACAACAACAATGGTATCTTAAGTAATTAACAACTAAAGAAATTACCAAATTTGTTGCTAACATTGTGCACGTCTTGTGAGAGGCGAATAGCTTACATCCTAAAAATTCAACGCATTTTTCATAAATTTGCTTCCAAGAAACAATGTCATGGAAGTTCAGAACTAAAAAGAATCATCAGTTCAACAGAACCCTTGGATATAAACATCAACCCAAAGCTTGCTTCCGAATCGGTGTCAAATTATAAATCCAGTATAACAAAACTTAAAGCTTTCTTCTAAATCATTATCAATGAGGGATAACTAGAACCCCCGACTTTTATTTTGTATATCAGTTGAACTTCCACGATCAACTTTGAATTAGATATCCTTTATTGAGACAATTGCGACCCCCGACTTTTGTTTTGTAAATTAGTTTGAACTTCCGCGATCAACTTTGAAATAGATATCGTTAAGTGAGATAATCGCAAACCAGTTGAAAAATATCTGGAACTTGCACCATCAACTGAGTTACATATATTCACCATATAGTTCTGTGGGATATCTAACCATGTATTAAGTCATCGCAAAACAAGGAGACCCACATAGCTCACAAGCACCTCAGTGATGTTGCCGTTGGAGAGAAGGAAAATGTTAACACATCAACCCAGGGCCTTTCATTAGCAAAGCCAGTTCTGTATTGGCAAAGCTTTTGGTGCATGTAATGACTCCTAAGCATTCCTTGTCTCACAATTAACATCAATGTAGGATTGTCAAATCCAAAATAGTTCTAGAAAGGTCCTTTTTTAAGTCAGTTTTATACTATTGGAATTTTAACAGTCCTTAGTGAGGTTCATTTTTAAAATCGTTTATCAACAATTGGAATTTCGCCTTGATTTTCCAACAAAGTCTTCTTACCAACCAAATTGAAGAGATGTAAATTAGAGAACCATAAATTCAGAAAATCTGTTAGGAACCTGTCCCAATCCTAGAAATTAAACATAGAAGATATGCTCTACTTGTAGAAGGGAAAGCTTTCCCCTAAAGATGCTAGCGTGATAAATTACCCTCTGTAGTTGGCATGAAACTAATTAATCTTGCTTGTTCAGTTTTAGCAATTAGTAATTCTTGCACCTAAGCGATTAAGCCCAACTTATAATGTGTTCTCTAGCTAGTCAATGCAAAAGCGAAATTTCTAGTAGTGTTAAACAGATCTACTCAAGTCTCGTAATCTCAGAAGTCTGGTTGCATACCAAAAAAATTCTTCTCTCATTTTATGCTTACAAATGGCGAAAAGTATTAAAGTAAGAACCAGTAGTTGCAGTGATGTTGCTTAAGGTAATGCAGAAATTAAAGTAAGGACCTGATAGATCTTTAAAAAATGGAACATTTAAAAAGAAGAAAATTAACTGCAAATCTTTTGAAATTGTAAAATGATAAAAATTCTAATCAAGGACAAAATGGCAAAGTGAGATATCTAGCTTTCCATCAGTTTATACACATGAGCAAATGCAACATTTAAATGATGCTCTTATAGAAGTTTCAGTAAAATTCACAAAAATGTAGGTAACAGCCAAACAATGAATTGAAATTTTGGTTCCAAAATTTTTGTCTGGTTGCCCTATATAGGTTTCAGAATCTACAGACATTATTAATATGGAAGGCCCCGCCATAAATATTACAGAGCATAAACGTAGTCCAAAAACTCTGACCCTGGCTTAAACTCAACAGGCCAAAAATTTGACTCAAACAATTTATATACACAAAATAAACTTAAATTATGAATGAGATGCATAAAGAATGAATTTGTAGTACGCAAGTCTATTTTTATCATAGTACCTTTATTTGGAATTAGGAAAAATAATAAAATTCAATTACTCTATTTAATTGGTAAAAAACTAAATCCTGAGAAACTACAAAATGCTAAATGTTCATAAAATCAGGGCAAAAACAATTTTAGTTTTAGCTTTTTTAAACCAGAGGACGATCTAGAGAGGTGGCAACCCCAGCAGGGTTGAGTGTCATCCCCCCTCATGGATAGAAGGCAACGTTGCCAGGTAGAGCCCCTGCCACCACCCAAATTAAGGCCAACACACAGTGACCTTCATGATGTATGCCAACCATTGATAAATAACTTCCAACCACCCAACAATATTCATACCTCTGAGATCCAAATTGTTGAGACAAAATGACAAAAATTGACCCCAAAAATAAAGATTTTAGTGCAGCAGCCAAGTTCTCTTATGAGAGTCACCAAATCCAAGCAAGTCTCAGCAGAGACATGCCAACTCAGCTCACAAATTGTGGGTGAGTTTACTTGTCTGCTGCAGAAGCTTGTGAGTCAAGCAAGTACTCGCTGAGGCAAACTGTTAATGTCACAAAATCAGTTACCCCAATAAGTGTTTGTGAAGAGAAAAATGTGATCATGCCTCCTTGGGGCTCCCTGGATTAAAATAAACACTGATGCAATCTCCTTGCTGGAAACAGAGTTGGTACTCTCTTTTTTTTGGCGATCCTACTAAGAATGTCACTGACGCTTTGGCAATGGGAGAGGTGTTGCTCCTGCCATCTCTCGAACGTGATCATAGAAACAAATTTTCAGATTTCAACCACCTGCCTCCTCTCAGGCAAGAACCTAAATAACTGTAAACTTATATCAGATGATTAGAGATATGCATGAGTTTCTTGCAAAGTTTTAAGAGTGCGCTCAATACATTTCTGGGGTCGCCAGCAAAGCAGCAGATTGTCTTGCAAAAAGATACCAATACCCTAGCGGCTGGCTGGGAATGAAGTGTCAATTTGGAGAGCATTCCCAACTCTGGGATTAGAGCAACTTCAGCTATTATTTATGATAATAGAAAATAATAAGAATGGAAGGACTTTTAGGGGTGTCCTACTAGATTTATTTTTCAACATCTAATGTTTCTAAAAAGATGTATGCCTTTTGATTCTTGGGGATTCCCTTTGCATTTCAAGCCTCTGCTGCCAAGTTTTGGCAAGCTGCTATTGTTGGAGCTGAGAACAAACTCCAATATTGGATCAACAAGCCTTTCTCACTGGCTCGCAAAGTTTCTAATTTGTACTAAAATTCTTGCAACCACTACGTCTACAATTCCTCATGTTGGGTTCCTTCTAAGGCCTCTTACTTAAAGATTGAGAAACTCCTATGTGATTTTCTCTAGGCTTCCAATGATGGGAATCACTGCTTTTATCGTGTTGCCTGAGATTTTTGCTGTTTTCCCCATGACGCTAGGGGACTTGTTATAATCTCCACTCTTCGGCAAGGCATTGCCCTATGTGCCAAATGGATTATTAGAACACTTGATGGTAAGGAAGCTCAGAAAATTCTTGTTCGACACTAGATTAACACTGGTTCCGCATTTGGGTGCACTGCTTGGAAGAGTCTAGACTTGGGAACCATTCTTACTATGCAGGAGCCAATTATTATTCACGTCACCTTTGTTATCAAAAGCATCCGCAAAGCTTGGGAAGCTATCAAACTATGGCTCAGATGGGTGAGTAATGATTTCTGCAATGGGTTGTCCATCAAGCAACAATCCACCTAGTGGTCTCCCATTCTTAGGTCTCAAGGCTGACCTCTAGCCAAGCTGCCTTGGATCCACGCTCTTCGCCTTCTCAAACACGAAGTGCGAACACTTCGAACCTTATTCATAAAGCCACCAAAAGCTTAAATTCAAGCTTATCAATCAAAACCAAGAGACTTTTCAAGTTGTTATTGCTTCTATCCCCCCTCAAATGCTTCATATCATTCGGGTTTGATCTATCAAACCCTAGTGAAGGATTGGAAGTGGTACCCAAATACCCCTCTTTGGAATTATAGGCTTTGTAAAGACTATTCATGGTTTTCTCCTCGTCGGAATTATAGACCTTGTAAAGACTACTCATGGCTTTCTGCCCATGATTAAACAAGTCAACCATTATTGGCAACTTTAGTCTTCTCTTGGAACTCAACACCATCAATTTCAATGCATTTGGTTTGCTAAGCTTGAACCTAAGTTGGCCCACTTTGCATGGTGCATTCTCTATCACGACCTTCCAATGGGAAAGCAGCTAATTCAAATGGGCAACCCTTGCCCCCATTGTCCTTTTTGTGGCATTTGCAATCTCAAGCATCTCTTCTGGTTTTGCCCTCGGGCTCAAGAAGATTGGAATTGGATTCGTGACCTCTTTAAACCATTTTGCACATCCCCATTCTCCTGGCATATGGTTTTGCTAAGGGATTGGCCTTGTCTCCCGATAAAATACACCCAACTTTGGTATGCTTTTAGGGTGGAGATTCTTTTTGCATTTGTAAGGATAGAAATTCTTCTTTATTTTCCAATTGCAATGTAGATGTTCATTTCTCTATTTACACCAGGGCTATGATTTGCTCCAATATTTTCATGCAAATTCACAAAGTTGCACTTGAGGTTGCTCACCTCCAAGAGTTGTTGGACCACTAAGGGAATACCCCTTATACTGTTGTCAAGGTACTTTCAAACTCTTCCTCTCCTCTGGGGGGTCATAGGCATGGTTATAGTCAATCTTCCAAGAGAAGCCAGAGCTCTCAATCCCATGGCAATTTGCAAGGCTCTACTGCTCATGGCTGCTCCCAACCTAATAGATTGCCTTTCTAACAATCGTCTCTCTCTTCTCAAAGGCGTGGAAAGGCTGGCTGGCCTAGTCCTGACAAGTTCCTTTTCCACCCACATCAACCAATTGAAGACACTCCTAAGGAGGAAGGCGCTATTACTAGTTGGGAGCCTCTTGATGACAGCACCCCCGCTAATATTTAGGATTTTAATCCTGATGATAACAAGGAAGGATTGTTTTCTGTGGAGGTCAATTGTTTCGTCTCCATCCAGTCCCTCTTTAAGGTTAATAACCTGCCCTCTATAGTTTCTGCTTTTAGTAATTTGGAGCTTTTCTTAAATTTGGTCGACTCTAGTTTCTGCTATCCTATTTCTATTTGTCTCCCTCTGATGGCAAAAATTTGTCCATCAAAATCCCTACTAGATATCCTTCTAAGACCCCTATTTAACACCCCGCTAAGCATCCCACTAATTCCCCTGCTGCCAACCTGGGAAGAGACAAAATGGATTCCAATAACCGAATGCTTGAATGGATAGCTGCTGGCCATTTCTCTTGGCTTCACTGGCAGCAAGTAATAAAAAAATATGTAAGTACTAGGATTGGTGGACCCTAGAATCCTGTGATTTTAAATCCCAACTGTTTCTGTTCCATTTCCTCCCAATCCAATGGAAATATGGCTCGGGCCACAGACATTCTGTTTTTAGAAAGCCATTGCCATCACACAATTAACAAGGTCACAAGTGAATTTGTTGAATGCCAAAGGCTGCGTTCATGAGTTAAACCAGTCGTTGGAGAAATCTTTTCT
Source organism: Sequoia sempervirens (assembly GCA_007258455.2). Taxonomy (NCBI): domain Eukaryota; kingdom Viridiplantae; phylum Streptophyta; class Pinopsida; order Cupressales; family Cupressaceae; genus Sequoia; species Sequoia sempervirens. The sequence continues at coordinate 98,918 of VDFB02042620.1, forward strand.
TTTATGAGGAAGCATGCCACCAACACCATCTTTCAGTTCAACCAATTTCTGTCTCTGCTGGTCCTTCCTCTATGGGGCCTACAGGTGTTGATATTGGCACTTAAAAGATCACATAGAAGATTTCTAGCTTGAAGAAAGAAATCAAGAATCTTAAGGAATTGGTGTTTGAACAGCAAAGATCGAATTAACTTTGTCTGCCATAAGTGTGGGCTAAGAGAAAGGTTCCATCCCGACCCCCAGCCCCTTAGGTCAGCTGCTGACTTGGAGAATTTCGGAGAGGATGTAACCGCCCTTTTGGAGCAATTGTATAATTGTATCTATGATACGTAATCTGTGAGTTTGTGCTGCAGAAACATTTCACAATCTCCACATTTGTCTGGTCATCAATTTAAAAACTCCAGACAGGGTTTGTAGAGAGAACCCATGACTGGTTGTGGATGTACTTAGAAGCCTATGGTTGAGATAAGCATACAGCATGATGGTAGTTTAACTTTTGAATTACAACCACCAGGACTGCAGGTCAACTAATTTTCTGTCTTCTTTATCCTGTAGATTATTTTGAGTTGTATGCCGTGTATGACGCCAGGTTTACAATTAAGCATTTTTGTTGGCATAGTAATTTCCATGCTTTGAGTAGCTCTGTTAGACTGATTGATGATGATAGTTTAGTTGGGCTACTTTCATTTATATTTTGAAATTGGTATTAGGACAAGTAGGATTGCAAAATAGATTACTTGGATTTTCTTTAAAGCCTAGATTCACACTTTTGCTGCACGGTGAAGGCCACCGGCCTGTTACCGTAACATATTTCTAGCATTTTTCTGTTTTATATTTAATGAATGAATATACCATGCTTTTGGCCTTTTTCCCAAAAAAAGTCAACACAACAGCTACGGGGCAAGTCAGTGTGGTAAATTACACGCCCCTAGCCTACGTCCTTGCATCACAATCTCCGGACAATATTTACATAAAAATGTTCGCACCAGTTACGAATTCTTCTTGAAATCAAGCGCTGCATCAGCCGAAAAAGGATACTATCTATATAATTTTAAATATTAAAATTTCATTACATCATATCATAAAAATAATGAAAATTGAACGAGTATTCATGAAGCAATGGCCAATGTTTAGTGAAAACTCCTTTTTGAACCCACAAATTTTACTTCTTAAAAACAACTAAAAACCAATAAGCTGCACAATTCAAGGAACTTCATATACTGCATCCCTATATTTTTCGCATGCATAATCAATGGGATGTCAGTGGAAACAAAGACATCATAGAATATCAGTTCATATAAATTATCAATTCCTGTGCTGATATTTCTGCCATGAAATGAAAGCATTTAAACAAGTGGGAATTGAAAAGAAAAAACAATAAAAAGAGTGTTACATTAACTGTTCAGTGTAGTAGGTTCAAGGTCTCATGCATATGTAAAGATTTAACAGACAACAACAGAAAAAACCCTCAGAACAACAGATAACGACTCAAACAATTGATTGCCATTACAGATCTGGGCTCAATATTTCATGCAATCGAAAGACAATAGATTCAGGGTTTTTTTGAAGGAATGAAGTTGCAGAGAGGGATTTCTACATTGTGAAAAATCAAAAAGATTTAGTACTCTAGGCTTATATTTTGTCTTTTTACTTGGTTTGAAGTATAAACCTACCATTGAAGCCAGATAACAGTGAGTTAAGCACTTCGTTGGACGTAAACTTTTTACAGTTTGGGCTTTTTGACATTTGATCAAATTTTCAAGAGACTGAAAACAATTATGAGCATATACTTATTAAAAAGAGTAACATTCTTTGTTTATCTTTCATTGGATCTATACAATTCATGAAACAATCAATTTTCATAAATTTAAGAGCTTAGACAACATTACTGGAACCATCTACTTCAAACAATTCTTAAAAAAATCTCACCAACCTCACCAACACCACTGATTTTTTTTTTGAACTTCCCTCCTTCAAACCGATAAAGCCGCATGGATTACATAATTGTAATAGTTCATCTTTGAATGTATTCTTATAATTTGAAACTTAAATCACCCTTAAATGTACCATGCATTCAGTACAACACAAATTCACCACATATATCCATTCACATTAGAAAGAAGATCCATTTTATTGCAAAGAGGGGGTATTTGGACCTGGGGCACAATCTTACAAGTACCCTTTTATCATTACACTACTCCTTGGATATCCAACTCTCTTCTAAAAAATGGTTTAATGGCAACGAGGGGTATTTGGACCTAGGTCACAATCTTACGGGTGCCCTTTTACACAAAACTCCTTGGATATCTAAGTACGTTTTAAAAAATGGTAAGCGTTCTAAATATACAAGTGTAAGTACAGCAAGGTAGAAAACTTGTTTGCCTGGCTATCTGACTAGCACCAAAGTATTTATGGGGTGAATAGGATTTATAACCCCGAAGTTATGCCCCTTTATGTTTCGAATCACAGAAACTACACTCATAGCAGTGACACGATGTATAATCTATTTAAAATTATGATCTAAAGCATGAAGGGTTTATAGTACATTCAACCTTTGTCAAGCAATCTCAATAGAATCCATGAGGTAAAATGTTGAGTTCCTTCATCCACACTAAAGCTAAATCGGATGACTATCCGATCAAAACAAAGTTAACAGTCCAGAAGATAATAAAAAATTATACAGGATATTTAATACTTTCAGTTCTTTTAAAAATGGATACATCAATCTCTTACTGATGTATCACAGTATATGATTTGAAATGTAATATTGTTTAAAAAATATATACAGTTGAATTTAAAAACAATCTTCAATTGTAAGAAATTCATACCAATTAATTGTAAAAATTCACCTTTCTGAATATTCCACAGGTACAAAAAGAGCTTGTACCTCTCTGAATATATCTTTTCAAAACAAACATGCTTCCATTAAAAGAGTTTTATTTATGTAATAAAAAAATTATTGAAAACCTTTATATCAAGTGATTTAGGTTTGTCGAGGTTTTGCTAAGTACAAAGGTCTGACATAAAAATGAAAAAATCACAGATAAATTTTGCTTGGTACAAAGATCCGACATCATAAAAATGAAGAGAGAATCATAGATAAGTTTTGATTAGTACAAACGTCTGACATCAGAAAAATGAAGACAATCATAGCCGGAACAAATTTACCAAAATAAATACTTATCAGTTGGCACCAAGGGAAAAAAGTTCAGAAGGTTCGAAATCGTACACATATACGTAAAGCGCTTCAAAATATTTATCCTCTCATATATCAAATAAATAAAAGAGAAAGGAAAATATAAATGAAAATAAAAACTAAACACTCTTTCCTTTACTGTCTATAAAACCCTAATCAGAATAAGTAGCAGAAAAATTTAAAACCGCCGGACCTAACATCTTAACTGCCCAAAAACCAGAAAAAACAATAACCTATGAACAGCATAAAAAGGCCAAAGAGCCAATACAACACTTACATATTTAAATTGTTACACTACAAATGATACGAACAAACCAACCAAACCAAAAAACACATAGACAAAAATATGAATTTACACACATTTTGAGTTCATCCGCTGATTCCTCTGCAACGAAACGGAAGCATTTGATTTCGGCATTTCGATATTATATTTTTAATAAATAACAAATCTTCTATAGTGTTAAATAAGGTGATTACTGCCATAAATATGAGGTTCACTGCAAATGTCGAGATTTAACAGGTAACAGGAGATTTAGAGTCTCAGGCTACAAAGCGAAAATCCCACTTTACTATTCGCATCGAAGATTAGGCTCCAAACCATATGGATAATAATCCGGGCCTCAGTACCATGCGATCAAAAAAAATACAGCATTATGTCTGCAAACCAAAGGATTTATAAATTAGGGTTTTAGGGTTCCGAAGTATTTCGCGATTCTCCGCCTAAGCCCTAAACGTCTTGTCTGCAGACTAACCCAAAGAAAAACGAAGTTATAAAGGAGGAGGAGTGGATACTAGGATTTTATAGATCACAAAATTATTGGGCATATTTTCTGAAGAGATGAGTATGGACTTAAAAAGAGGAAGGTACTTTTAAGTAATTTTATAAAAGGTCGATACTAATTTTTTTATTTTTTTTAATGAATTAGTTCTATTGAGTTTTTAATTAATCTAAAAATAGTAGTACAATATTCAAATAAAAGGTGGTAAAAAAATAAAATAAAAAATGTAAAAAGGTATATTTAAAAGATAAGATAGAATGAAAATCAAAGATTAATAAGGACAAGTATGAATAAAATAAAACAACTTAAAAACTAGGTACAATATTAAAGGTGGAAAGTATCTATATACTTTTCATTTTTATTTTTAAGTTTAATTTCTTTTGTGTGGATGTTTTAAATATGTTGTTCTAGTGGATTTGTCAAGTCTATTGATCATAATTTTAATTATTCTTAAAACATAATCAAACTCCTAGTCAAAACAATTATTTCTTAGAAATTAAGTAGCAATTGTTTTGTTACAATCAAATTTGTATCCTCTTCTCTAGTTTTATAGTACATATTTGTATCTATCATTCATTCTATTTTGAAATTTATTAAAGTATGCATTTCTAGACTCAACTCTATTATTTAAGTTAATTATTAAATTAATTTATTATTTAATTCGTTAGCTTTGATATTTTGTTTGGCTAGTGTTTTACTTCCTAACATAAATTGATGAACTTAACATTTCTACACCTCATAAGCTTTGGTCTCCCAAGGTTGTGTCATGTATTTTTTTAGATTTGTTGTTTTCAATTGTTTGTATCTTTCATTTCAAATTTAATTTTCTTTGATTAGGGTTTGGATCCACCTCCACTTGAGCATTATTGATATATATTTATTAAGGTTTGGGACTTCCATTGTTTTGATCCTTATACATTCTCCCTATCTTTGATTATGCTTCATTATCAGATCTTTCCTTTTTTTTCTACCCTCTTAATCCACATTTGATTTATATATTGTTATCCTCTATGATATTGCCCTATCTTCATTAGACACATCTAGAGACATTGATTCATATGATTTTGTTGCAACTAGCAAGCATTTTATTTTTGCTTATCATGATAGCTTTCATTTATGTACCTCTATCAATTCATCCTTCCTTGAAGAACCTAGTCTTGTATATACTTATAGATACACATGTTTCATCTTCACTTACATATGATGATGATGTGTGTTCTCCTATTCTTGATTATATATACTTGATGGTTTGAGATTACCTATACATGATGATTATCCTCATGATGAACTTTATGATTATTGTATTTCTATCATTAGTGATGTGCATCTACATGATACACCTTATTTATGTTCACCTTCACATGAGGTTGTTACTCCCATATAGCTCATGATAACCCTTCTATATCTTTTGGCCCATGGTCTATTGATGATATACTTAGTGAGAAGCTTAGTGATAGTTCTTTGTTTTCTCACATGACACAATGAATCTTTCTTTTATGATGATTTGGTTGGCATGCATCCTTTTGGAGAAAAAATTAAAGAGCCATTTAGCAAAAATGAAGATGCAAGGATACATGTTAGATCATTTTTATCTCCAAGTTATGAGGATGTACATTATGATGGTACATTAATGAATGTCTTTAGTGATAATTGATTGATAAAGAAAAATAGTGGTTTGATTATATAATGATTACTATATGGTATTCAAATATTTTTCGTGTGCTTTGATTTGCTACTTTACTTTTGGCTCTAAAGCATGTTGTTTTCATGGTTTTCATCTTTCCCTTTCTAATGGCCCTTCCTTAGAGGATCCCATGGATTTTTTATGCATCATAATGATAATATACCACTTTTTGTTGTTCATGGTGTAGAAGTTGGTAATCCAACTTCACAGATCCCAATGAACACATGCAAGCAAATAACCTATCACCAAAGGAGATCAAGAGACACAAGAATGGTGCTTTGCAAACATGACGCATAAATGCATTACCCGAGAAAATAATTACAAAGAGATCAATCCTTAAGAAAGGATATCAAAACCCTAAAGGTGAGAACCCTAGGAAGAGGATTAAATTAGCATGTGACAACTGTCAAGATCATAATGAACAAGATGACATGACTAATTTAATAATGCAAAATAAAGATTCCTAAGTTTAGCTTAAGTGAAATAAAGTAAAGGTGACTTAATTAATTAATCAATATGATTTAATTAATCAAGTAAACAACCTATTACTCTAACACCCCCCCTTAAGATGAACTTAGGGAGAAGCTAAAAAACTAAGGACAAAAAAGCATGAAAGCAAAGATGGGTCCCAACAACTAGGCCAGATGAGGTACCCATGTACAAATGTAAAAGATCTCTCACAACAGAAGAAAAGGAGAAAACCTTGTGGGAAAACTCCTCTCCAAAAGAGAGAAATACAATTGAAGGAATAAGAAGCCTCCAAACAAGAGTGAAGGACGAAGAAGCCTCCAATCAAGAAGAAATTGTCCCAAAAGATAGGAACAAAGAATGAACATGGAAAACACCACTGAAGCATGAAGAAGCTGCAAACACTGTCGTAGAATGACTGCTAAAATGATAAAAAAGGAATGCAAGAGTGTCCATATGGTAAGTGTTCCATCTCAGTAAAATGCATGGGTAACCAACCGCTAAATCCACCTATTACATAGAAACAAATACTGTATACATATCTCACTCCAACATGAAACCAAAGAAGCATTAATACCAATAGTAGAAACCCCCCCATAGTGCTAACAAGGGAGAGGTATGACAGGCACACTAAAATTGAATGCCTGAAAGTAGTGCATGAAGAGGAACCGAGAACATCTTAAGGTGTTGTCATGAAAGTACAAGCAAATATAAAGGATGTGAAAACAAGTCACATACTCATGAGAAAGGTATGAAGGAAAAACAAAGGAAAACATCAACCCCCATGGCACTTTTATATCATAGTGCGAGTACAATAAGGCACAAAGTAATGTGCAAGATCCCATAATACAGGTGCAATACAAAGGCATTTTATCTCAGTGTGTTCACAAAATCATAAATACATGCAATGTGAGCCCATAAGGTCCAAAAAGGACTATAGATGAGAAGAAGTATTTCTGAAAAAAAAAAATTAAAAATCAAATCTAGAAACTGTGAAGATCTCAGAACAAGCTTTGTGACGATATCTCGTTTTCCCATTTTCGACATCGTATGAAAAAGTTATGCTGAAAACATTGAAGGCAACTCTAGAAAAGAAGATCTGACTTTGACTGGAGATAACAAAGACCTAAGAAAAATCTCCAAAAAATACCTAGACCACTGGAAAGTACTTTGAGTCCTCTTTCCGACGATATCCTGTTTGCCCGATTTCGACATCATGGGCAAAAGTTATGGCCTCTGGAAGAAAACAACTCTCAAAGGGCAAAAAACATAGTCTACTGCATTAAATTTGACATCCAAATGGTTGTCGCAGTAGAAATACAAGGTTAAAATTAACGACTAAATGGCCATCGCCGCATTTGTGCAATTTAACTTTTTAAAAAAATTACAGTAATTTTTTTTTTGTAATAAAAAAAATTAAAAATGGGTGGTGGGAGGCATGTGGGCCACCCCCACCATTCCCCATAGGGAAGGTATGCCTGCACAGGGTTGCGCAGGTGTACCTACGCTACAATTTGACATTTTTTAAAACCAATTTTTTTTTTGCAAAAAGCTTTTAATTTTTTTTTTAAAGCTTTTTAAAAAACAAAACAAAAATTATAATTAAAAACTGCTTGATTTTTTATTTTATTTTTTGCAGAAAGAAATAATTTTGTTTTTACGAAAATTTTACCTCAAGATGCATGCAGGTAAAATATATTTTTGCCCCGGGGTGACCTGCTCCAAAATTGACAAATTATATATGCAAATAGGGGTTTTTAGGGCTTTTGAGTGCAATGGTGAGGTCCGTTTGGGCTCAAAATGCTTTGAAAATTAGGCACCCCCTAGATTTAGTAAAAAAACCCTTTCTTCAAACCCTCACAGATCTGACAAACGGAAGCCAATTTTGACAAAACAAAGGTCAATCTTGACTATTCCAACAGCTCTGGATTCAGTGGAGATGTCTGATTTGACCCTGAATGCTCTAAAAATTGCTTCAAAGCAAGATCTCACAAAAAGGAACAAGAAGCTTGTAGATCTAGAGCTTTGATACCATGTAGAAGTTGATAATCCAACCTCACATATACCAATGAACACCTACAAGCAAATAACCTATCACCAAAGGAGATCAAGAGACACAAGAATGGTGTTCTACAAACATGAAGCATAAATTCATTACCCAAGAAGTTAATAATTACAAAGAGATCAATCCTTAAGAAAGGATATCAAAACCCTAAAGGTGAGAACCCTAGGAAGAGGATTAAATTAGTATGTGGCAAGTGTCAAGATCATAATGAACAAGACAACGTGACTAATTTCATAATGCAAAATAAAGATTCATAAGTTTAGCTTAAGTGAAATAAAGTAAAGGTGACTTAATTAATTAATTAATATGATTAAATTAATCAAGTAAACAACCTATTACTCTAACACATGGGACCTCTCCCTTGGGAACTTTCATGCTAAAGTTCATATGATATATCCTTGAATAATTATGTAACAAATTCTTAAACATCTCATATTGAACACACATGTGAATTAGACAAGCATGAGGACCTTTTATAATTTTTACTTGGTTCGTGAGAGGACAATATGAATATCTGACAATTTATCTTACATTGTCCTCAACTATTAACCATGATCTATGTACACATCAACAAACAATTGCACTAGTGAAAAATCACATAACCATTTAGCTCATCTTAGAGGCCCTTACTATTTACAGGGATTTACAACTTGGATGTTGCAAGTTATTTTTAATTGCCTACAAGGTTGTTATAGGAAGGTCATCAAAATATTTATCAACACTATTATCCAATTCCCTTTATCATGTATCTACTCATTTAGGTTTTAGGATCTAGTATATGGTTTGATAAATAGGGAAGGTAGGTTAGCCCCTTTAATATATACATTGCAAGGGAAGTAAACGTGGGAAACTAAGGAAAGGGGAAGTCAGGGCATCACTTCATTCCCTTCCTACCTAGTGAGAAAGCAAGGTCTAATTCATTAGGGTTCTTGCTCCTACTAGTCCTATGTTTCCATTAATTGTTAGGTACTTCCTTTCTACTCATCCCTATTTTATTTGTTTATTTGGAAATTACCAAAATAAATTAGTATAGTTTTGTCACACTATAGAATTAACAAAATTGTTATTCCTAGCACTAAATATGTTAAAGAGATGAAAGAGAACCAGTTTTTTATTTTCAAATAAAAAAATGAAATCGATCACTTAAAGAAGAAATAAAATCAAGATATGTTCTTCTAATTTGAATGTTAAATTTGACTCAACTCTAAATTCTTTTGATACTAGCATACTCAACTTCTTGCTACAAGATAAGCTTCACTAGTGATTACATACCATCTTCCATATATCTCTAACTCCCTAATGAATTGATTTGAGGATAGAACAAGGATGGAAATCAATACATAGCACCATATTAACTTCTAGCTAATACAAAGACAAATGCATGCTTGAAGTTGGGAAAGTATTTCATATCTAGTTTTTCTATGGTAGGAGGGTCTTCACCCTATCTATAGTAGGATTTCAACCACCCCTTATAGTTTCAACTGGTTAATTATAGGTTAAGATAGGTATAGGTTGAGGCCTCACCCTATTTATAGGATTATTCTCACCCCCATTGTTTGGATAGATCATTTATAACATGAGTGGTCAATAAATTGATCATGTTAGAAGTTACCAGGCAATCGGTTGCCTTTGATAAAGTATTGAAAGGTATGTACAAGACGGGCCCATAGAGGGTGAATTCCACATAAAAAATGAATGGATGCAAGGCATGGACTTATTTTACCAATGCATAATATTCATAAACTGAGATGGAATACTTCCACTTTCCCGTCCATACATAAAGAAGGAACTTTGATCTATATCCATGGGGCTACCCGGAAGGTTGCAACTAGGTCTTATAAGCATAAGGCATGCATAAATAACTATTGGTACAATTGCAAGGATGACGTTGAAGTCTTTCAGAGGAGGTTCTCTAGGCTATCCCTCAAGAAGATAAGATTATACAAGATCATAGATGTCCCCAATCAAGTGGAGGATGAAGACAATGTTATTCAACATCATTATTATATGGATATTACAAATAAACCCCTCCCTCTGATTGATTGGGTAATTGAAGAAATAATTGAGTTGGATGAGGTCACATCCCTGATCATAAAACACTCCAAACGATGGGCTAATCATAAAATATTGCAGCTAAAGGTTGATGGAGTAAAATTCACATATGATTTGATGGGAGATTTGGAAGATGAGATTGAATCTGAAGGTCAAGAAGAGGAGGGAGGAGAATCTAAGGAAGAGGGGAAACCTATGATTGTTAAAAGGGAAAAGGAAAAACAAAAAGAAGATGTCGAGAGGAGTCCCATTATGAAGAAGAGGAAACCAACCAAACTAGTTATGGAGGAAATTCCCAAGAGATGAAGGCTTACACGAGGAAGACAAAAGGATACCTCTGTAGACACTACACCTCCACCAAAGAAACAATAGGTCAAGTAGGAAGAAGAGGTCCCTACTAATGTTGCAAAGGGAGAAACGAGATAAGAGGCCATTGAGGTGGAAATCTTTGGGGATAAGCCTCAAATGGTGGCCTATCATAGAAAAACCTCTCCAAAGGATAAAATTCCATTTCCTGATTTGACAAATATTGAAAAGGTTGCTACGGAATTAAAAGAGGAAAATAGAGGACAAAATTCACCTAATATAAGGGAGGATGTTGAAGGGGAAAATAAAGAATTTGAAGATGTTTCCAAATAGTAGTTCCCAAAAATAAATGTAGAAGAGGTAAATGTGGAAGAAACAGGACATCTAATCAAAGATGATCAACTTCAATAGTCCCATGATGAATAGTAGCAGGAAAAACTCAATAAAGAAGAAGAGCATCATGGGGAGAAGGATGTTGATCTAAAGACAATTTTTTCTAAGAAGAATAGGAATAGGGACAACATGAGATGGATACAAATGTAGAGAAGTCTACAGCTCCTGAGTGGCTCAAAGAAAGCTTAAAAACTAAGCCAATTGTCAAAGTAACAATTCTCAATTGGGATAACTTTTTGGCTTCCATGAATAATCCTAAGGAAAAGAAGGCAAAGTTTATTTCTAGGATTTCCAAAGATAATTCCAATAATAGGGTGGTGCACATCGCAGCCCCTACGGTAGAAAAGAATAAGGAAGATATTACTCCTATTCAAAGTATAATGTATCATCCATTAATTTGGGCCCCTCTTCCAAGAAGTGAGAGGTTAATGATTTGAGGGAGTATGTAGAAATAATCATATAAAGACTAGATAAGGTATACGAACTTCAAAGTTATATTAGACACTTGGTGAGTCCTCTTCAAATTGAAGATGGCTCCTCTACACAACCAAGCATATTATCAAAGGATGCCATCAATGAGCTTGGAAAGATGAAGTCCTCTACTCAGGTTGCTCAAGGTTGTATTGCTAGAGTATATGAAAAGTGTAACGTACTAACCCTTTCATAAAGTAAAAATTTCTTAATTTTACACCTAACAAGTAAAGGTAAAAAGCAATAAAGCCATTGCAATAAAAAAATTCTTTTCTTTTATTGATTATTTCCAAACAAGATACACACATAATCCATCATGTATTGCTTTTCTTTTCAAATATACATCAGAGTAAGAATGCATACAAATACATACATATCTCATGGAGCTTTTTAACAAATAGTAGTAAGATGATCCAGGATCCTTCCTTTCAAATCTTGGTTCTTTGGTTGCCTGCTATGGAGGATGTTGGTGATTTTTCCACCAGAACCAAGTAATTCTCCAAGAAGTAGCCAACTCCTATGATGAAGAATTGCTAGGTTAGTGGCCAACAAAACAAGCATAGGATTTTATGGTCCATACTCCTTCACTTTAGGCTCCGTGAAACCTAGGAAGGCAATCCCAATTGTGTTTTCATGAAGTACACTCGATTAGTAACACATTGATACATAGATCGATTCCTACTTATTGCAAATAAAATCATTCTCACTGAAGATTTGGCGGATTCTCAAGTGAGTGACTAGCTATTTGCTAGGAATTGGGGTAATTCCACCTACACTATCCTTGGAAATATTTTTAAGTGAATATTGTCCTATCTTAAAGTCCAGGGATAGGAACATTATATGTTCATTTTATGCAAGATTTTCTGACAAAATGACCAGTGTCTCATCAATAGGAGCAACAAAGTCAAATATGTAAGGATCCGTAATTTACAAATTACTCAATTTAGAAATAAGCAGACTATTTTCATACTGCTTTGCACTTATGAAAACTCACTATGCTTGAAACAATTACTTCTTATGAATCCTAAGAAATTTCTAACAAATTTTATAACCCTATTCAAGCATTTTAATTAACTCCTTGAATCAAAGCTAGAAATAGAGTAATACACTCAAATGAAGTATCTGAAGACAGATGATAACACCATTGGTATTTCTCATTCATAACTTGTAAGGAACGTACATAGGAGAGTATTTTCTTCTAGACTAATATTTGTTTCGATATTAGTAATTTCTATAAAACTTATTTAAGATTGCTACATATAGGATTTCATATCCAAGACAAACTACTGACCTATTATCAATATTCTATTCAAAGTGACTTTTTTGAACATAGCTTTCACCTAGAACCCTATTAAGACTTCAAAATCTGACCCTTTGTAATAAGCCCGAAAATCCTTTTATAGAACAAAGGAGCAACAAGCATCAAGCTTAATTACATTTACATTTCATTTCATTCGCACCAAAATTTGAGATATTCCTAGTTTGTTACATGTAATCATCTAAGGAAAATGGAAGAGGAAAAAACCACATTCCATATTCCCTGAATGAAGACACGCCAGCTCCTTGAAAGGCTGAGTTTGTTGCAACCATGTTGAATCCTCATCCTTGTTGACCAAAGAATATTCTCCAATAGTAGCTCCAACACAAACTTGTACATAGTCAGGAAACAACACACACCGCCAAGGTTTCCTAGTCAGACACTTCTCCTACACACCAGCCTGATAACATTCCACCTCAACACATGAACAAGAAATCACATGAGTGTTGAATAGGACAATCCTAACAGAAAGGGCATGGTTTCATCAAAAACAAAAAATAGGGCGCAGTCATCACTCTGATTCATCAACCTTAGAGGATACTCTCCCACATTTTGGTCATGGTGGGACTGGAGAAACTGTCACCACCTCCTTGTTAGAATTCACTGATAGTACTAGGGAGAGGGGATAATAATCTCCCTCTGGATCAGTGTCACCCTCACTGTCTGAAGGGTTATTAGAAATCTTACATGGAGAATTGCATCCTTTTGGATAAGCCTTATAATTCTCATTCTCTCTCCTTGCCTTCTTTTCATATTCCATTGTCCTCTTCTCTTCATTTTTTATTGATTCTTCTAAAACTATTTGGTCATGTGGATAGTAATTCTCCTTGTTACTATACTCCTTGGATTTCCCAAGTCTTATTCTATCTTTTGGCATATCAAGAGCTCCTTTCATTCCACTTTCATCTTTAAGAGCATCTTCCTCAGACTCAAACAAACTCAATTTCGCAGACTCCTGAACCACCATGGCAGACCTAATCAACTAGGACAACTCTCCTACTCTGGAAAATTTAATACTCGCACACTTCCTTACCAACCCACGCCTCTTATTTACTGCAAACTGAATTTTTATGAGAAATAATAACAGACAATCCACATTAAATAGGAAATTTGAAGCATGTGGAATTAATGATCTCAGAACTCTTTGCGTGAGCGAGTTGATAACTTAACAACTTGGTTTTGAATCCAGGCCATTTTTTTTAAAGCATTTAAAACTTCATCCATGGTGAACTGAGCCTCGTTTTTTATGCTTTTAGCAACATGTTCATAGAAAACAATGATGCAAGCTCTAATATCATGATCTGTCAATCAACATGTATTGCCAACCTAATCCATGCTTTCATTAATATCAACAAAGTACACAAATTTGGTTTTTCTTAGAGAGAAACTTTCCTTATACGTTTCATTGCTTTATCACTGATCTTCCCCAAGTTTTAGGGTGCAATTAGTGATGAAATCATTTATGTGATGATCTTCAGTCCATTGGATTATCCTGTTTTAAAAACTTCATCATCGGTTCCTCAGTTCTCTCGCTACTTTCCTTTTGCTTTACGCTAAATCCTCAGGATCCTACCACGTTTCCCATTCCATCAATAGTGATCTCTTATCACAAATGCATCTGGTCCTTTGTCAACTTCATTAATGATGTAAACATCCCCACAATGGTCTTTATCACTTGGTTCCATGGCCTATCCTTTGGTCACATTTGTCCCTCCATCGCACATCGCTAATTCAAACTTTTCTCTTAGGTTCCTATTAGCAATGGGAGATGTTGTGGAGGCATCCATTTTAGACACGTACACCTACATAAAATAAAGGGTACAAAAGACATCACTCATAGGATCATATCAAATTAGCAAAAGAAAAACCTTTAGAGGACACCATCGCCTATTACTAATTTAGAACTCAAGTTCTAGAATGAATTCACAATGAGCAATATAACATAAGGTCGTCACTCATCTCTAATTCTCCTCATAAATTTTGCGAGCAATTAGTGATGACAGGATTTACAATGTTCATAATGTCCATCACATATTGTTGATGTGGGACTTTACATTTAAAACATATCCACAATCATGTAATATAAAGGAAATTACATCACATCACTCATCAATGATCCAAATTTATCATCTTATGACCATCCACAATGAATGATAAGATCAAAAGGCCCGAAGCATTTCTCATCGCTATTACAATTTCAAAGGCTCAAAAGCCATTAGCGATGAGCGATGTCAAAGAAAACATTGTTCCATCGCTTGTCATTAATTCAAGGTTTGTTCTTATGAATAAATCAATGATGAGCGATATAAATATTAGGCCCATCGAGACTTAAATGGAAAATTTGAGCACATGCACTTAAGTTGTTCTTAAAAGAGGGGACTCTCTAGGATGGCATAAGAATAATAGGCTCGAGACTTTGAAATACAAAGGATATAAAGACCAAAAATCCTTTACTCAACCTTATAAAATGGAAAGGTCTAGACTTAGGCTTGAAGGACCAGTTACTAGGTGACAATGAATGACCCAAGATGTTTTAAAATGACTGGCAATGGGTAATGGGGAGTCAATGACCAAATAGAACCTTGTAAGCACTTATAATGAATAAAACCCTAAACTGTCGAATAACAATCCTACATTTAAATGTTATAAGGGTTTTAAAATGAAACAAGAAATTTTTTGAGGGTTCCATTAATGGCTCTGACTGGGGACACATGCCTCTTGTAGGCATGGTGAGATTCTAGAATTTCAGGTGAAGCAGACTAGGCACAAGAACAAAACAAAAGAAACAACATATGTACAAGATTTACATAAGCCCAAAAGGACCTGAAAATGGGGGGCCAAACTCCATCCAACGGAATGTGAAAATTTCCCCAGAGATGCAAATTGTAGTATGCACCTTATAGTCTAACCAGACTTTATCTCCTAATTGGTGGTACTAGGCCACAAAAAACTTGAGTAAGGTTTTGCCTCTGCCAAAAACCAACCTCTTAAAAGAACAAAAGTCCTTCCATTCACATTTTTCCTTTTTGTACCATTGAAATAAAAGTGATTTCATTCCTGCCAAAATAAATGTGAGGCCTCTTTTGAACAAGTGAGAGTCTTCCTTATTACAATTATTGCCATTAACATCTCTCACAACCTTTCTAAGCCTAACATTGCCAATGTAATCTCTGTTATTCTTTATTGTATAATTAGGCATAAACTGTAGGATTTCATTATCACACGACACATATGTGTTATATTCATAACATGAAACATGTTCATACTAAAAATAACATTCCTTATTATTCATCTCATTTTCATGCTCCATCAAGATGCCTTCCAACTGAACCAGAAACTGAAAGTATTCATACTCTTCCAGGTAGTTGGCATCTTGATACTCAACCTTATTTGCAACATATGTATCAAATATAAAACATGTTGAAAAATGAGGTGTTTTCTTAGCTTAATACTTTGTAAAACTTTAATATTGTTGATGTAAGTAAGCTTTTTCTTTTCTAAAATATTCTTTGTAGGTGATTATCTTGATTAATCCATTTTACCGTTGTAGAATGTCGATAGAAGTTGATAGAAGAACTAGACACGATATTAGAAATATTACACAAGATATACTGTGGAGAAACCCTTTCAGGAAAAAACTCCACCAAGAATTATTCTATTATTTAATCTCTGAATTACAATAACTCTAATTCTTGCTTGAGAATGCTTCTTCTATCTTCACCAATATTCTTCACAACTTGCAATAAAAACTCTTACAACTCTATTCAACTTGCTTGTGATATATAGGCTTTAATTAGCTTTGTAAACTCAACATGAGTTATAATTACAATGCACAAGCCCTATCCCTAAAAGGTACACCATATCTCATGCAAACAGGGTTATCCTGTGAAGAACAATGCCAAAACACGTGCTTCATGCATTTGGGCGTCCCAAATTGAAGCTATAACTAATCCTTCACTTTGGTGATAAATCCAAAGCTTCTCCTCAAAGATGGTGCCCAAAAGTAATCCTACTTAACTTAGCCTTCAAAAATATTTTAACATGCAAAAGAGGTAAATCCAATAAAGCATCTTGGGCGCCCAAATTGGCTCCAAGTGATTTCTTGTTAACTGAAACATTTACTCAACACCATTCATGCAAGAATGATCATCCCCTATTAACTAGAGGTAGTCCCTATTATCTATCATACAACTCAAGTTATTAGCCATGCATTCCAAGTTAACTGAAGCTAACTACATGCAACTCAAAATAACCAACATGCATGCAATTGAAGATAACTGAACCATAACTAAACTAAATTGAACTAAACTAAACTAAACTGATTCTCAACTGAGCTAAATTGAACTGAATTGAACTCATCTGAACTAAATTGAACTGAACTTCATGCATGTAAACATCAAACCCTAACTCCTAGGATCTTTACATGCATTCAGAAGTGTTATCTCTTACTCTGGATAGTTAACTGAACTCAAGGCGAGTGTCACCTTACCATGTGTGCATCCACATGCTCCTATTATTTAGGAATAACTACAAATGTCAATTTCATGATTTATTTCATCCAAATAATTAATCTCATCCTAATCTTAGTGTTGTTGAACGCATTTCAAGAACTTAGGAGATACATGAAATAATTAATGTTTAGGATTTGCAATTAAATGGCATCCTTTTTCCAAAAAAACATTCATAAGCAATGCCCTCAAGGAACTCATCAATGTGTTGCTTTGTTTACTCAAGACCACATCCTGATCCTATGTCAGATGCATCATCAGAATCCTTAGCAAAGAGTGGATTATCTCTGCACCAATAAGGATTATCACTTATCATCTCTAGTGAAGATAGAGGCTCATCAAATAAGGGGTTTTCCCTTACATTCATTTTTGGGATAAATGCCTCTACCTTATTAGCATGCAATTCTAATTCTTCCATATCATCATTGTATTCAAAATTATTAAAATAATTGGAAGAGCATACAGATAGATTTTCAACTTCATTCTCATCATCAAATTGTTCAGTACATGCATCTGAAATTTCTTCATAGGAAGAAAGTTGTTCCTTCTCAAACAAACATGCATTCCCATCATTATCAACACATTTCTCATTTGCAACAAATGATTCCATCTCTACTTTATGAGGATAATCACAATCAATAGAGAATTTACCATACTCAATGCTATCATCATTACTACAGCAAGAGGACTCATCATCATTACTACAACAAGAGGACTCATCATCATTGAAACTATGTTCAAAATTTTCAGATTGAGTGCTCAGTCTTATGTCTTTCATAGGACTACCGGTGTTGGAAAAAGAATTGAAACCACACATTTCATTTGCTTCATTGAGGTGTACATTTTCAACCTTTACTCTACTCTCTTCTTCTTTATGTGACATCTTACTACTCGAATCATATGGAGCAACAAAATCATTATAATCATAGGTTGAAAACATGATATCCATTTGATGATCATCTCTAATCTTTTCAAAAAGAGAAAAGTATTCACATAGTTGATCAAGCCTAATAGGCGTTAACTCCTTTGGTAGAGCACTCAAACCTAGTTCATAAGATTCATAGAATAAATTAATGCATACAAAATTTTTAGGTCTGTGACACTCAGGAATTGCAACTAGGGTATCCTTAAATCTTGCATAAAGATCATATGATGATTCTCCTTCATGTCTCCTTATGCAAGAGAGCTTGAATAGAGACTACTGGATAACAAATGCATGAAAATTCTTGAGAATGTGTTTGGGGTTCTATGTGATCAACATTATGGAATGATGTGTAAGCTGAAACAATGGGGGTGTATATGTTATGATGTTCATCTTTAATTTTTGACTTACACCTTTTATCAACATTTGGTGCCTCAGGACAACAAACACTTGTAAATACATAAATCCTTTGCATTCCATATTTCAAGTTGTTTTCAATGTTCATGCCTATCCCATACACCTGACGTAAGGTTTTAGGATCCTTATCTCTCAGCATTTAGCTCATCTTATAATCAAAAGCTCCCAAATACACAACCAAACACACTGCATCACTTAGTCCCAAAATCTCAAGATCATCCCTCAATGTTTTAGCAAATCTTCGGTTAAATATTGGGACCAACTTGTCCTCCTCTTTTTCAATGTTCATAAATTTATTTAGCAATGAACTAGCACTGATTCTTTTACCAAACCGCTCTATGAACACCGCTTTGAACTCATTCCAAGAAAAAATAGAGCATGCTGGTAAATCAGCGAACCAATCTCTTGTATCTCCTTTTAGAGATTAAACAAACAACCTCATGATTACATCCTTATAATCTATTTCAAAATCGTCCATCAGATTATTGAATACTTACAGATGCTTACTAGCTGATTCACACTTTGTACCACTGAACTTTGGTAGCTCATTTCTTATTTCAAATGGAATAACATTTGAGTAACCATAAATTCCACTAAAATTGATGGGTCTATATCTTCCATTGTTGAAACTTCTCTTAGTACATGACAGGGGCTGAGCACTATGCATTGTTACATTTAGGTCTACACAGGGATGCATAGGTTGATGATGCATTTTCTTATAGCTCTACAAGCCTTCTTATACTATGCAATTACACATGGCAACTCAAACTTCTTTTACAACAAAATCTTAAGCTCTTATAATGCAAATTTTTATCTCAACTTGATTAATATCTTCTACATGTTTTTCTTTGAGAACATTGCATGCATAGCTTTATAAATATGCCATTTAATAATACAGAAGTATGCAAGCCTATGACTACTATTCCCTTTCTTAGTGCTTATTTTCACTCAATAGGGAATCAAATTTTCAAGTCTCACAAATATGGATTTCATATACAAATTTATCTTCCTTGAAAATAAAAAATGAGGAATACCTAGATATGTTGTAGCAAAGGGTTCTTCTTGACTAAAAACGCATGCAAATTTGAAACGTTCTTCACATCTTTATCAGGTTTTTTTGACAAAGTCGCCACCTCTTTTCACAGAGGATTGAACTTCAAGCAATATGAAGCTCCTTCAAAGATGAATGTCCTTTTGGGTTTTCTCCCACAACAGAGTCACACATATATCCTTTGAAACTTGCTTAACATAAACATTTCCAGGTCTGAAAATTTTCTCAATATCTGAACCAGATGTTCAGATTCACCAAAATTTTGACTTTGATAGTCTGAAACTAGAGATTCAAAGTATCCCTAGCAGAGTCGCCATTTCTATCGATGATTTTTCTAGCAAACCAAGTAATTCTCTAAGAATTAGCCAACTCCTATGATGAAGAACTGTTAGGTCAGTGGCCAACACAATGAGCATAGGATTTTATGGTTCGTACTCCTTCACTTCAAGCTCTGTGAAACCTAGGAGGGTAATCCCAATTGTGTTTTCGTGAAGTACACTCGATTAGTAACACATTGATACACAGATTGATTCCTACTTATTGCAAATAAAATCATTTTCACTGAAGACTTGGCAGATTCTCAAGTGAGTGACTAGCTATTTGCTAGGAATTGGGGTAATTTCACCTACACTATCCTTGGAAATATTTTTAAGTGAATATTTTCCTATCTTAAAGTCCAGGGCTAGGAACATTATTTGTTCATTTTATGAAAAGATGACAAGTGTCTCATCAATTGGAGCAACGAAGTCAAATATGTAAGGATCTATAATTTACAAATTACTCAATTTAGAAATAAGCGGACTATTTTCATACTACTTTGCACTTATGAAAACTCACTATGCTTGAAACATTTACTTCTTATGAATCCTAAGCAATTTCTTACAAAGTTTATAACCCTATTCAATCATTTTAATTAACTCCTTGAATCAAAGTTGGAAACAGAGTAATACATTCAAATGAAGTATTTGAAGATGAATGATAACACCATTAGTATTTCTCATTCATAACTTGTAAGGAACGTACATAGGAGAGTATTTGCTTCTAGACTAATATTTGTTTTGATATTAGTAATTTCTATAAAAGTTATTCAAGATCACTACATACAGGATTTCATATCCAAGACAAACTACTAATCTATTATCAGTATTCTATTCAGAGTTCCTTTTTTGAGCATAGCTTTCACCTAGAACCCTATTGAGACTTTAAAATCCAACCCTTTGTAATAAGCCCTAAAATCCATTTTATAGAACAAGGGAGCAACAAGCGTCATGCTTAATTACATTTACATTTCACTTCATTTGCACTAGAATTTGAGATATGCCTAGTTTGTTACATGTAAACATCTAAGGAAAATGGAAGAGTAAAAGACCACATTCCATATTCCCTAAATGTAGACACACCAACTCCTTGAAAGGTAGAGTTTGTTGCAACCGTGTTGAAACCTCATCCTTGTTGACCAAAGAAGATTCTCCAATAGCAACTCCAACACAAACTTGTACATTGTTAGGAAACAACACACACGTCACCAAGGTTAGCTAGTCTAGCACTTCTCCTACACACCAACTCGATAACATTCCACCTCAACACATGAAACAAGAAATCACATGAGTGCTGAATAGGAAAATCCTAACAAAAAGGGCATGCTTTCATCAAAAACAAAAACAGGTCACAATCATCACTCTGAGTCATCAACCTTAGAGGATACTCGCCCACGTTTTGTTGGATTTCTCTTTGTGGTATATTGTCCTTAATGACAAAACTACAAAACTAATCAATGCTTTGAATACTTGGTGCTCTTTGTGTTTAGTTTGGCAAACTTGACATTCTTAGTGTTTTGGTGATCATGCTTTGGGTTGATGTATTTGGGTGCATTTGTTCATCACTTAATGTGGTACTGATCATGTTAAGCTTTATGTGTAGATAAAAGTTATTCAAATGGTCTGATTGTTTCAGATTTGATTTCTTAGGATCTTTATGCTTTGAACTATTACATATTTGATGGCTCTAGATGATGTTTGTTTATGATTTCAGCTTGATTTGTTTCAAGTTGATTACAATTGAGATCTTGATTTAATTGGACTGATAGTGTGATAAGGTTTGATTTAGGTTATTCAAATGGTATTCGTGGTGATAGGGCTTCTTTCAGCTTTAGATTTATGACATTGTCACCTTCACATGTTCAGGTATATTGATTCATGGCATGTACAGATGGAGGTAATGTTTATGGCAATATAGTGTCAGTTGGTATGACTTATTGTTGATAAATTTGGTACATACTATTGGTTTGTCGCTTATTTATATTGCTTCATCAAGCAATTACTTTATCTCAGGCAGTTTGCTTATTGATTCAATTGCTCCATGAAACTTGGTTTAGTAAAAATATCATATTCTCACATTTTATTTGGTGGCATAGTATACACTTTGGTTATGGTATTTCATTTGTTTGACGATGTTTATTGGATCAAATGGCATATAATTTTTTTATCATTTTTATTTGGTGATTTCTATGCACAAGCCTTGACTTTGTACTCAGCATCCAAAGGAAAATACTCATATTGACTATTTGAAGCCTTTTACATGTGATATTAATTTATCATTGGTATGTGGGGTCGACATCTTCATGGAATAAACCCTATTGGGTTTCCCAAAATATTTTTCAATATTGTGTTCGAAGGTTACTTGGTTATATCACTTGGCAACCATCATTTTTCATATGGTTAAGTCGACATTATGAGAATATTTGACTTAGAATATAGTTTATTATGTGTCGACAATTTGCAAGCAAAATTTGGAGGTGATCATGTGGTTGGGTCCTTGGTAAATGATTAGTCAAGCAGACTCATAAGCATTTTTAATCAGTTGATCATTATTGTGTCTTTTTGACTTCGAACTCCAAATCTTTATTAACTTTGGCAAAGTCATCGACTGACTTGAGAGAAGACTTGTTTAGGGAAAAATGATATTGCATTTTCATTGAATAGTTTGGAACCCTAGCGCCACCATGTTGGAACTTCAGTTGCATAGTGTGCAAGGTTGTTGTGGTATTTTGGTTTAGTTTTCAGTTATGTTGATCTTTGGTGGTTGGCAAGAATGTTGGTGGTTTTTGTTTGAAATGGAAGCAGTAGTTTGGGCAGTTTTCATGAAGAACTTTAGGGATTTTAATTGCAGGTTAATTCCACCATAACAGAGGTAATATCTATGCATTATTTTTGATATTTCAATGGTAAATCTAGTAAATGGAGAGGAAAATAAAACTTTGTTTTTTAGTTTCAAATAATTTTCTTAACTAAACTGAAACTACCTTGAACCCGAGCATAAACTAAAAGGTTTCATCTCTCAATGGAATTTTATCTTCATAACATTGATTTTTGATTGGCTTCAGATTATACATTATGTTCATAAACTCTGGTTATTGAAATCAAGGTTTTCTTGACAAAGTTGTATAACCATTTCACAAACATTGTATATATATGTATCTCTGCAAAAAAAACATAAAGAGAGAGAGGAAAAAGTGTGTGTGATGTGAAGAAAGGAAATTGTCTGGATAGAGTATTGCTCATTGTGAAATCATTTTGTAAAAAGAGAAGAGTGGGCTCATATTGTTTTTATCTTTGATTGTATCACAAAGATTATGTTTTGAGTTGAGCATTATTGCAAAATCATTTTGTATCCTATTGTAATTTTATGACTACAAGAATGATTGCAGTTATAAGGATCTGATGGGTTGCAATATTTTGAATGTTCGATGAAGTTGGTGCTTCAGAAAGATTATGGGAGTTGGTGCTCCACATTGTTACAGAGTTGGTGCTCTTTGATTAATAAAAGGGAAATTTTAGCGAGTGGTTTTTTATACCCCAAGAGGGTTTTTCCACTCAGGAAATCTTTGTGTTATGTGATATTATTTGTCTCTCATTTTGTTTCATGTTAATGTGCTCATTCAGTCAGTGCTCTAATACGTTTAGTATGATCAAAAGTTTCTTATTTCAAAAAGTTGTCATGCAAAGTTAAAAAGTCTTTTATTGAGCAAAGATGTTGTTCTGTTACAAAAGCACATACAAGATTGTTCACACTCCAATTGAACAATATCATATGATGCTTTTAACATGAGTTATAAATTTTACTCAAGTTTCATGTTAATCCAATTTTAAATGTTGATGTACACTTGCATAAACAAGTCTGCCACATTGAGTTAAAAGTAGTAAAATGGCTCGCTGTACCTTACATAGTCAAAAATTTAAAAATTACTTCACTCTGATTCACCCCCCCTCTCAGAGTGAATCCACTTCCAACACATTTTGCTCGTGGTGAGACTGGAGAAACTATCACCACCTCCTTGTCATAATTCGTCGATAGTACTAGGGAGAGGGGATAATAATAATCACCCTCTAGATCAGTGTCACACTCACTATTTGAAGGGTTATTAGAAATCTCACATGGAGAATTGTGTCCTTTTGGATAAGCCTTATAATGCTCATTCTCTCTCCTTGTCTTCTTTTCATATTCCATTGTCCTCTTATCTTTGTGTTTGACTAATTCTTTTGAAACTATCTGGTCATGTGGACGGTAATTCTCCTTGTTACTATACTCCTTGGATTTCTCGAGTCTTATTCTATCTTTTGGCATATCAGGAGCTCCTTGCGTTCCACTTTCATTTTAAGAGCATCTTCCTCATACTCAAACAAACTCAACTTCTCATACTCTTGAACCACCATGGCAGACCTAATCAACTAGGACAAGACTCCTACTATGGAAAATTTAATACTCACACACTTCCTTACTAACCCACACCTCTTATTTACTGTAGACTGAATTTTGATGAGAAAGAATATTAGACAATCCGCATTAAATAGGAAATTTGAAGCATGTGGAATTAATGATCTCAAAACTCTTCGTGCGAGTGAGTTGATAACTTAACAGTTTGGTTTTGAATCCTAGAGGCTATTGTTTTTAAAGCATTTAACACTTCATCCATGGTGATCTGAGCCTCATTTTTTATGCTTTTAGCAAATTGTTCATATAAAACAGCAATGCCAACTCAAGTGTTGTGATTTTTCAATCAGCATGTATCGCCAACCTAATCCGTGCTTTCATTAAAATCGACGAAGTACACAAATTTGGTTCTTCTTAGAGATAAACTTTCCTTATACGTTTCATTGCTTTATCACTAATCTTCCCCAAGTTTTAGGGTGCAATTAGTGATGAAATAATTTATGTGATGATCTTCAATCTATTGTATTATCCTATTTTAAAAAATTCATCAATGGTTCCTCAGTCCTCTCACTGCTTTCCTTTTGCTTTATGCTAATTCCTCAAGATCCTGCCACATTGCCCATTCCATCAATAGTGATCTCTTATCGCAAATGCATCTGGTCCTTTTTCGGCTTCATTAGTGATGTAAACATCCTCGCGATGGTCTTTATCCCTTGGTTCAGTGGCCTATGCTTTGGTCACATCTGTCCCTCCATTGTGCATTGCTAATTCAAACCTTGCTCTTAGGTTCCTACTGGCAACGAGAGATGTTGTGGAGGCATCATTTTTAAACACATACACCTACATAAAATAAAGGGTACAAGAGACATTGCTCATAGGATCATATCAAATTAGTGAAAGAAAAACCTTTAGAGGACACCGTCACCTGTCGCTAATTCAGAACTCAAGTTCTAGAATGAATTCGCGATGAACAATATAACATAAGGTTGTTGCTCATCTCTAATTCTCCTCATACATTTTATGAGCAATTAGCGATGAGAGGATTTATAATGTTCATAATGTCCATTGCATATCATTGATGTGGTACTTTACATTTAAAACATATCCGTGATCATGCGATATAAAGGAAATTACATCACATCACTCTTCATTGATCCAAATTTATCATCTTATGACCATCCACGATGAATGATAAGATCAAAAGGCCTGAAGCATTGCTCATCGCTATTACAATTTTGAAGGCTCAAAAGCCATTAGCAATGAGCGATGTCAAAGAAAACATCATTCCATCGCTTGTCACTAGTTCAAGGTGTGTTCCTATGAATAAATTAGCGATGAGCGATATAAATATTAGGCCCATCGGGACTTAAGTGGAAAATTTGAGCACATGCACTTAAGTTGTTCTTAAAAGAGGGGACTCTTTAGGATGACATAAGAATAATAGGCTCGAGAATTTGAAATACAAAGGATATAAAGACCAAAAATCCTTTACTCAACCTTATAAAATGGAAAGGTCTAGACTTAGGCTTAAAGAACCGGTTACCAGGTGACAGTGAATGACCCAAGGTGTTTTAAAATAACTGACAATGGGAAATAGGGATTTAATGACCAAATAGAACCTTGTAAGCACTTATAATGAATAAAACCCTAAATCGTTGGATAACAATCCTACATTCAAATGTAATAAGGGTTTTAAAATGGAACAAGAACATTTTTTAGGGTTCCATTAGAGGAGAAGCATCACTCAAGCACTTTTCTGCCAACCACAGACTCTTAATGCAGTCCCTTGTACATCTATCATTTGATAGATGGCCCTTCCCTTTGACGAAGAGATTGGTAGAGTAACCAATAACGACAACCAACTGAGCATAGTGTTGTGTCCTACATAACTAGATCCTTTAGTAACCTAACATTCTTGAACTAGTATGTAATACAGGATCACGGTGAACTGACAGTGTAGTCTCAAGTATCACACAACTAAGTGGATCCCATACATCACTACTTTGGCCAAAGTGTTCTTACTCAATATTTTGTGTGAAGTCATCTATCACGTACACTATTCAGGGTCAATTTGAATTAAGGCTATCTTACACTACACATAGGTATTGTCCTTCAATGGATAATCTATATCCTAGACTAACCTACAACACACTAAATCTACTAGAAATGAATCTACTTAGCAAGTAAGTACACAAGCTCCCTCCCATACTGGATTACTATCCTAGGAGTAACACAAGCTTTTCTGAGTTAAACTAATAACTTAGCTGGTTGAACTTCAAGTGACTCTTACATTCATTCAAGCCTAATAAATAATAACTAATATAAGCAACATTCTCCTATTATGAAGATCTTATACAAACAATATAAATATAGTTAAAATGATTTAATTCCTATTTCAAAATACAATCAAATTTACTTCTATTGCACAAACAATAAAGACATTCCATGCAACGCAGAAAGTATAATAAACCCTTTAAAATGATAAGAAGAAGAAATCCCATGCTTGGTATCGCTTTTCCCAAATATTGATGACAACGCAGCCTTCTCCTTTGGCTACTCAGCTTAACTCAACTTCACAAATCAATTCTCACTCCCTTTCTTGTTGAAAGCACCCTTCTCTCAGAAAAAGACAACTCTTCCTCACAAATTCCACTCTTTTCTCACTCATAAATCATATAATATGAACTAGTAAAATTCAAATGTAATAACCAACAAAAGACGTAATCCTTTGGTATGATACACCTCTTTCTCAATGGTAAAAAATGATCACACCGAAATGAATGATGGTTGCAAATAATGTTCACTCCAAAATGGCAAGAATGAAACACAAGATATTGCACAAGGTAATGTCAAAATTGATGAATACGATAATACACAAGATAGTGCATTGCAAGAGAGTTGGTGACTATTTATAGAGCAGCCAACCTCCAAACTCCCTACAGTCATGACATGTGAATCAACACCACTCCCATTTTGAATTATTCAGCTTGGAGGTGGCGCCAACTCAAGCTTGTACTCAACACAAAATCATGATGAATTGAATTCCAATTACCAACATCTAGAAAGACTATTTCAAATGCACATGGGAAATTTGTATTTCTCTGAAAATTTGCCATCTACAGGAAACATATAATAAAGGTGGTGCCAAACTAGTTTAATGACATGATTTCCAAGTGAAAGGAATTTTTCAATGGTGAAGAATCGACACATAACCTGAATCGACTTCTTCCTGGGTTGAGTCAACTTAAAACATTAACTATGTTTGATTTAGTCAAGCTTCATAGTTTCAAATATCTACTTGGTCAAAGCCATAAAGTTTGAGACGTATTTCATTGATTCATCCTTGTGTATTTCATAGTAGGTGTTGCAATTTCCATAGAGTTGTGTATGATTCAAAGTTCGAGTTTCATCATATTAAACTATATCGGCATATTTAAGCCAAAGTTTAAATATGTTTAATAGATGACAATATTAAATCAAATCTTTTATGTAATCAGAAATAATTTGATTTCCAATGTTAAGAATAATATGTAATATATATATTTTTATTATATATATATATATATAGTATATATATAATATACATACATACATACATATATATAACTTAAATATATATATATATATATATAACTTAAATATATATATATATATAATATTTAATATATATTTACATATATATATATAATATATTGTGAGCCAGTCAACATACATCCGACATATATATATATATATATATATATATATATATATATATATATATATATATATATATATATATAAGGCAAAATAATAATAATAATAATATCCACATTATACAGGATGTGTGCATATATATATATATATATATGTATACCTGCATATACCTCTATGTACACGTATGTGTAGGTATACCATATTGATGCATCCATACGAGCATATCCATTTGGCAATGTATGCTTGTATCGATATGTATATACATATGGATACGTGTACACACTATACATATATGTCCATATCCGATTCACTTACATCCATTTACATTACCATCATATTGATAGGTGTGTACATGTGGTATATCTATACATATGCATATATGTGTTGTTAGATCCTCCTAACACTCATGTGCATACATATACACATACTTCCACCTACATCCCACCTATCCATATGATTGTAATAACACAAGAAAGATCTCATAAACCAAATAAATAAACATCACTTGCAGAATACATGCAGAAGTAAACAAGACTCCCAATGCAAACATATAAGCTATGGATGACTTACCTATAATCCACACAAACTAACTTAGTTCACTCAATCTAAGGTGGTGTGTGTATGCTTAGATAGTTTACTTTACTAGTTACCCGACCAAGATCTTCTCCCGAGTGAAACTTCCCCTCCGCTTGGAGGAATGAAACACATGCTCATGGCAGTCAAATGTTCATAACATATGCAGTATACATAAACATCTCCAAAGTTAGAAAAATCACAATTCAATAACTTGCTATTCACATAAATGCAATATTTCACCAAGGATAACATCAATTGAAGTAACATTAAATGAGACAATCATCAAATGTGAAACATTCATATTGATAACAAGGCACAAGCATATTTTATTCATCTTCAAAGTTCTCATTACATTCATTTCACCCTATGCAGTAATAGTAAATAGTAACTATACAATTGGGGTGTAACAAAAAGGGAATTCAATTGACTGTAGAAATGGTGCAGATGTATGAAAGATGCTCAACCTACCTGGATAAGCTGCACCAAATTATAATAGCTTGTAAAGCTATAAACGATAAAATCATAGTAAGGTTGAGTGTGATGATTGACATCCCTGAACAAATTTTGATTGAAGAAAAGATTATTACTATAGAAAATACTGATAAACCTAAGTCTTGGTTGGAGTCCTTCAAATTTAGAAGGGAGATTATGGATAAGGAACTTGAAGAATGCATAAAGGCATAAAAGGTTTGTACTTATTGCATCTATAAGTTCTCCCTTTTTATTGCATCACATCAAGGCTTACTACATATAATAAAATATTAAACCTTAGACTTTGATCACGATTTTTTGTCAATAATGAGTAGTGTGGATCTATTTGCAATTGATTATTGCATTTATGTGCACAAAGCCATTATACCAAAAATCTTCATGTGCAACTCATCTTGGAATTTTATGACTGCTCAAGGGAATATAGTTACATTAGATGGAAGATGTTGAATTAATGTGTAGATTTGCATGTTACATATAATTATTCTCAAACTAGTTGTAATTAATATTGGAAGAGTATTTGCAAGCTCTTGAGCAATTCCATGGACTAAAGATCGACTATAATGAGTATTTAGAGCACCTTAGTGAGTGTGATTCTTATTTTGGCATAGTTTTCACCCACATGATATTTCACCATGTTATTGCTTATGTCTCCTTTATTGTGGTGTATATCTCTCTAATTTACATTCCTTGTTAAAGGTTTTAGTCAAATAATTTCTCTCAAATTCTAACTTTGTTTTTTTTTAAAGTTAATAACTAGTATGAAATATTTGACCTGGTTTATGGATTAGGTGATATTAGAGCAAGCCCATTCTCTTAGGAGTGTTGTTGTGAATATATTGTTAGTTCATGTTGATAACTTGTAAAAGTGGTAAGAAGGTATTACTATTGGAGAGAGATTGAATCCTATAAGTAGAGGAGAGAGTTGAGATGCACACCAAAGGAACAAAAGTATGATGATTCCAAAATTAGTTTCTCTAAGATGGAGAGTGTTATTGTAAGTCTATCACAATCCATGGCGAGTCTTATGCATGCCATATTAGAAATATTAGAGAAAGAAAATAGTTCCAATTGGGAAGAGGAGAAACTTGAGGTAGAGAAGAGTCTTCCAAATAATTCTTGGTTAAAAGTGGAAGGAAATATTGAAACTCCACTATTTGAAGGTGAAGTAAATGAAATAAAACTTAACATCTTGATTACACAGATTGAAGTATACTTGGTGCTCCCATTGACCCTAGGCTAAAATTTGCATCTATAAATAATATTTCATCTCTACTTAGAACATTACTATATTTTGATAGAAGTCTTCCTTTATAGGGTTCAAAATTAAAATAGGAGTGGTCTTGACCTAGGTGAAATCACATGTGCAATTTTGACCCACTTTGCTTAATTTTAAATGTAATTACAAGAACAATTTGACTCACTCCCAACTAGTAATTATTTGTTGATTCCTAAGCCAAAACTTTCAAATTGTGTTCCTTAATACATGTATAAAAGGACATGACTCATAGGTGATTTCAATTGCTATTTATCTATACATCATTAGAACAATCCGTTCGCCCCTATTTGATAAAAGGATCAACCAATAACTCCTACTATTTTTTTTTTCTATTAGTCACATCACCTACATTAACCATTAAAACAACAAATCTTAAAATCCTAGTTCTTGCACTTGATCACTTAGCCACTCATTCCATTGCACTTCACTGCTTTGAAATACTTAGCATCATTTAACTACATCATAGTTAGTTACATTTGCTATTTGGTATGTCTTCCTACTATATCAAAATTATTGAATTAGTTAACATGTCTTGACTAAGAAAACAAGTGGGAAGCTAGTCACCTTCTTTTCATAGCATATCAAGTTCCAATGGTGTTTCTCAACACCACAAAGTCTCGTCTTTCTAGATGTAGCCACAAATAAATCTTTATTACAAGGACCAAAGATTTGAAGACCTTAAATTCATGATTGCACAAAAAATTCAAAACCACACCTATTTGAACCATAATGATTTGACCCAAAATTTTCTATAACACAATCATCTCAATTTATTTCTCTCAAATCAATTTTAAAGATTGTAGAATTCCCCAAATTTTCTTATAACATGATCATCTTAAATTATTTCTCTCAAATCTAATTTTAAAGATCGTGCAACGATTTTGCATGATGGCCTTTTTGATCTCCTCTCCAACTTCAAGATACACTTTTTAACCCTAGATATCTTTGCACGACCGTTTTATTTTATTTACCTACAATATTACTGAAAAATGAATTTTCACTACTCGAAATATATTTTTGTAACATTCAAGTGATCACTTAATTTGAATTCAAATTTAACGGTCAGCACGACCGTCAAATCAAAAAAGGACACAGAGCAAACAGAAAGGAAAATGTGATACGATTCAAATCGTTTCGTCTACTACGAAAGATTAACAACCGTTATTATTGATACAAAATTTTTCAATGGCGTCTGGTATTTACAAAAAAATTGCCTGAATTTTTGCTGATAATTTCTTGAAATTTGCAAATTCGAAGTCTCTGAATTAATTCCTGTGTCGCAGAAGCATTAATGGAGGAAGAGCACGAAAAGTTGCGAAGAGTCGTGGACGAATGGCGTAGTGAAACATTGGACAAGCTGAGGCCTCTCCACGACAATCTTTTTGAAGCTTCTGCTACTGTGAAGATGGATTCCATATATATTTCCACTGAGGCAGAGGATTCTTCCAGCTTATCAACTCTTGTCGAACTGACAATATCTCCCCAATAAATTTATTACGGTGTTTGCGTACGACTGTCTTGAGATATCTCGCCTCTCTCGCCAGGTATGCTTCTCGAAGTTTTAGCTTAAAGTAATTTATTTATTCCATTTTTTCAGGAGTAACTGCCTACATTTGAGTTACGCTTATTGCGTGCGAAGTATCACAATGCTCTAATGCTGTTAAGGTAGTGGATGATGTAGGCAGTTTAGTAACTCTGAAGTTGTAATCTCAGCATGGATCCAAAACCTAACCCTAATCTTATCATGGGTTGAGTTTTGAAATTTTTATATTTAGATAATTTTAAATTCTTTGCCAAAGATTTTTTGGATGACCTCCATAGGAGTCTTTGCATTTTTCTTGAATCATGATTGTGAAAACAAAGTGCTTCATCACACAAATCACTACATCAAACTACCAATAATTTGATTAGAAACGTAGAAGGATCGAAGAGTGTTATGCATGGTGACAAAATCATCATACACTGCAGGATGGCGATTGATATATTGTCACAGTAAGGAAGAGTTTCATGGCAGTTTGATCGTTTCAAACAGAAAGGAAGAGTTACAGTAAGAAATGACATCTCAAGTTCCTTGGGATTTGGTGGTTTGTTCGCGCATTAAAAGACACCGCCAGTTATCCTATTTATGAGTAGCATGGAGCAAATTGTAAGACTAGAGTGGCAAGAGAAAGTGAGAGGAGAAATGGAGAGTATTAGTGTAATGTCCCTAGGGTTTACTCACACATTGAAATTTAAATATCAAACCCAAATTATCACTGTAAAACCCTAGCTTATGACAGTCAATCCCACAGATCTGGAAACACTAATAATTAATTACAGATGTACTCAGATCAAGCATATATATATATATATATATATATATATGTTTCTCATGCCAAATTAGGGTTTGTAGTGTGAAATTTACATTTACCAGCAATCTGTCCTCAATCATAACTGAACCTACATGCATGAAGACTGATTTTTGCTTACAAATGGTTTGTTTGCCTCTTAGGAGGTACGAGGAGTGCTCAGACCTGAATATGGATGACTGTAGATGACTGTAAACCCCAGTGCAATGTCCAGATCTGAAATGAATGGCTACACACTTCAGTGCCTATGTTCTGATTTGGGGCAGCAAACACATATATATGCACAGCAGCTATTAGATTCTCCTTCCTTGGCCCACGGAACGACCTAAGTGACAAATTTCTCCAATGATGGAAGATCTGAGTTATAACTCTTCTACTCACTGTGCCTAATATCTCTTGACAGCTGGATCTGGTATAGACGAATTGAATGTGTGAACCTTTGAAGTGTTGTCCCTTCTGCAGTCTCGACCTCTTTGTTGTGAAATTCCCCCTTGGCGCCCTTTTAAAACTGAGCCTGGGATTCCTTGAACAATTGATGGATGGCTTCTTACCAGGAAATTCTTGAAACAATCCTGATCTCCTTCAGCGCCTGCACCTTGGAATTGAAATGTTTCACCAAGTATTAGTCCAATCTGCAAACCCTGTTTGGATCTGTCCAGATAGGGGTAGGGTTTTCATCCTAACCTCAAAAGTGCAATCGAGGGTTTTCATCCTTATTGCACTGTAGCTGCAATTGCAGAGGATTACAGAAGGATTTTCTCCTTCAAAAAGAAATGATGTCTCTTTCTTATACCACGTTTGGTTGATCTACAAGAACCAAGTTGGCCTCCCACATTTGAAAGAGAATTGGTGCCCAAAAGATTCAAGGTCAACCTCAAAAAGAAATTATTATTAAGATAATTAATATTATTATTAAAATAATTAATGTTATTAATATAAATTATATCATTATAGTAGTGTTTTTTTTTTTTTTTTAGGTAAATGCTGCCTAAGGGGACAGCTCCCAATTTATTTAATTAGAAACAGATTACAATCAGCCCGTAAGCATTCACTGGGATAGTACTAAACCAAACCGAGGCTTGAGAAACATGTGCAAACTTGAGATAACATCTTGCTAGTGAATGGGCAGCTCCAATACAAGTATAGCGGACGACAGGCAAGCAGGAGGCAACGCACCAATTTCAGTCTTGACTGGAATTTTTGATCGAGTCCAACCTTATGGCCTTCAGGAGATTATCCAGAAGCACCCTATACCCATAAATAGCTTCAGAAATTCCCAAGGAAACACCAATATTGGCTAGCACGTCGACAGCCATATTTGCTTCACGGTATACATGTGTGATTGAAAAGTCTGCCAGTTCGGCTAAACTCTGTTGTATTTTGGAGAGAACACCCTTTAGTTTCCAATCCAATACCAAGTTTTTTCTGACAGCGTTGATGCAGATCATGGAGTCGCCTTCAATTTCAATCTTGTGAAACCCTTTCTCAATGTACAGGGAAATTCCACAGGCTAGTGCTTCAAACTCTGCCATGTTGTTGGTGGCCTCCCCAATTCCTTTAGCAATTGCCCTCAAACATTCCCCATTTTCATTCCTTATGATGGCACCGCACCCAGCCGAGCCAGGGTTCCCTTTCGATGCACCGTCGAAATTCAATTTTACTCTACCAAGCCTCGGATTCATCCATCATGCAGCACCTCTTTTCTTGGCATTTCCAGCGCCCACCATCGTAGGTGGCTTTAGAAGCTCCCACTTCTTTCTCAACGCACTGTCCCAGGCAGTAAACTTCGAGTCTTTCCTTGAGTGGCATTTGGCATTTGTTACTTCATAGATGCTAGCTTCCAAACGATAAACTAATTGAGGAGCTTCAAGACTCTTATCGTTGAACACTCTACGATTTCATTCCTTCCACAAATGCCAGACAAGCATAGAGGGAGCAATCGACCAGATATCTCTCCACAAATCACAACCAAAAGGCTTCAGCCAGCTCCACAGGAAGTCCTTTAAATCCTGTTGTCTAGGACCAAACCAGCTCAGGGACTGCATTAACCAATCCCAGCAAGTCGCAGCAAAGGAGCAAGTAAGAAGGAGGTGATCCACAGTTTCCTCTGCAGCCCAACAAAGCGTGTAGATCAAGGGACCATAAATTATGTATTTCACCAGCCTTTCACCAATTAGGATCTTTTTATGTAGTGCAACCCATAAGAAGGCGCTAGCTTTCGGAAGTAGAAATGAATTCCAACATAGCCAGGACGGCCATCCATCTTGTGAACTCTGTACACGCTGGATTTCATAACCCAGTTTCACTGAGAATTCCCCTAACCGCGACCCACACCATATTATCTCGTCTATCTCCTTAGTTAACAAAACTTTTCGTTCACTCAGAATGGGTTTTAGTTTGATTTTATCTTCAGCCGGGATGTGGAACTCATCGCAGTCAATCCAACCTATCTCAATATCACCACCATCACGGACGTAGTCCACCACTCTATGCCCACGACTATGGGCCACAACTGTAATCCAATTATTTGCATTAAATAACGAGTCAAGTGACGGGAGGCCATTCCATGAATCGGACCAGAAATTTGCCGATCTTCCATTCCCTATCCGCCATGAGATGTGATCAGTTATCAGCCCCCTACTCTGCCATATGAATCTCCAGACAACCGAACCACCTTCAGTATTAGCTAGTGTCAAGATTCGAGTGGGATCATCATTATCAAGGTACTTGCCACGAATGATTCTGCACCAAAGTCTATCGGGTTCTCTATAGAGTTTCCAACTGAGCTTGGCCCCCAAGGCATTATTCAAAAGCTCCATTCTTCGAAGCCCAGCCCCCCCATTGTCTTTGTGCAAGCAAGCGGTTTCCCAACTGATTAATGGAATCCTCTTCACCTCCTTAGCACCTTCCCACAAAAACTTCTTCAAAAGGCTCTCAAGACTTGCGCAAGCTTTGACAAGAATTTTAAAGCAAGACATGACGAATATTGGAACAGATGCCAAAACAGATTTGATCATTTGTATTCTTCCAGCGAGTGATAACCACTTACATTTCCACGATTCTTTCTTCAATCTACATCGATTAAGCACATCCTCCCAATATGAAGATTTGCACATGCCATGAAATAAGGATGCCCCCAAGTGCTTAGAAGGGAGAAGGCCAATCAAAAAGCCAAGGAGCCGTGAAATTTTCCTTTGTATCGACATCTTAGTGTTGAAGAAATATACTCCAGACTTTTCCTTGTTCAGTATTTGACCCGAAGCAGCAATATATTTGTCCAAGGCATCTTTAATTACCTCAACCTCCCTCAACGAAGCTTCCGCAAAAAGCGTGGTGTCATCAACAAATTGGTTGTGAGTGATGTTCTCAACTTCGTCCGCCACCTGGATTCCACGCCAGACTTGTGTATCTCTTAACCTACTAAAGTGACGCCCCATGGCCTCAACCATAATGACAGAGAAAAGAGGATAGAGGATAGCCCTGCTACAGGCCATTGGTGGCATTGAAGAAACCGCACATCGATCCGTTGACAAGAATGGAATATCGGGGAGAGGAGATGCACCAACTGATCATTTCAATCCATTCAGGGGCAAAACCGAATCTTCCCAATATAGCCAATAGAAAATCCCAGTGGACCCGATCGTATGCCTTACTGACGTCCAATTTTATTACCATGCTCTTCATTCTTTTTGAGGTGATCGAGTGAACTACCTCCGCAGTAGTAATTATGCTGTCAATTATCTCCCTTCCAGGCATGAACCCGTTTTGCTCCACCAAGATTATTGACCCCATCACCAACTTTAACTTGCTTGCCATGGCTTTTGCCAGAATTTTGTACACATTGTTGCATAGAGAAATCGAACGATAATCTGCAAAGGAAGAGCAATCCAATTTATTGGGAACCAAGGTAACCACCGTATTGTTGATATCTTTAACGAATTTCCGCTTTTTCCTGAATTCTTCTATGAATTTCCACACATCCTGACCCACAAAACTCCAGCACTTTTGGTAGAATTTGATGGGAAACCCATTGGGCCCCGGCGCCTTGTCTGGGTTTAATCCAAAGACCGCAGCCTTGACTTCTTCAATGGTGAATGGTGCACATAGCATCTTGTTGTCAGTGTCCCCAACAATCTTGGGGATGTAGTTCAAGTAATCCTTATCCCAAGACCCAACTTCCGTCTTGACTGCTAACAAATCGGAAAAGAATCAAATTGCTTCCTTTTCCAGACCCACCATGTCGCTAACTACATATCCATCAGCTAATTGAATATTCGCAATCCTATTTCGGTCTCTTCTAGATCGAGTGGCAGCATGAAAAAACTTTGTATTTTCATCTCCGTCTTTAAGCCAAGTTTCACGGGCTTTGTCTTTCCAGTACAATTCCTCTCGGGCGAGAATCTCTGAATGCCATTCTTTTAGAACTTTTTCTCTCTTAAATTCTTCTACAGTCATGCCGAACTTGATTACTTGTGCGTTTAGCAGCTCCAACTCTTCTTCTACTTTGGCTTTCTCGATAAAAATATTTTTGAAACTTTCTTTATTCCAACCTTTCAACTTGGTTTTGATGTAACCCAACCTTTTGTGGAGGTGAAAGCTTGCTGAACCCCCACAATTTATTCTCTCCCGCCACCAAGTTTCGAAATTCACCAATAGACTCGCCTCCCGCCACCACATTGATTCGAACTTGAAGAATCCCTTGGACGGTCTCACTTAAGGTAAGCTCCAAAAGCACCGGGAAGTGATCTGATACAGCTACAGGGGAGATAGAAGCAGAGTAGCGGGACCCATCACCTCACCAGCCAGTGCCAAGGAAAAAGCGATCCAAACGCTCAGAAATATTAGTGAAACCCAAACGCCGATTAGTCCATGTGTATGCACCATTACTTGGTATGCAATCAACAACTGATAGATCTGAGACAAAGTTCCGGAAGTCTTCCATCACCCTGTTGACTTTCTGCAGTCCGCCACTCTTCTCATTTAAATTCAAAATAGTGTTGAAATCCCCTCCCAGTATAGCCAAATCTTCAACTTTTGCTACCTGGTCCTTGATTTCATTCCAGGTTCTCAGCTTCTCATCCGTTCTTATTGGCCCATACACGTTAATTAGAGGAAAGCCAAGGCCATTCGACCAGCAAGTAACCCAACATAACATCCAATTGGGTCGAGCCTCCAACAACTTTATATCCACTGAGTTAGGTGCCCAGAGGACACCCAATCCCCCCAGCACTACCCATAGAGTCACAGAAGATCCCTTTCCATATTTTGCAATATTGAACAAACTTCCCGCCAGCAAGAGAGTCAATCTTTGTCTCCTGAAGCAGGATAATGTCAGCCTTCATTCTATCTAAATGACGCTTAACCAAGCGTCTCTTGTCAGGGGCCTATGCCCCTGGCATTCCATGTTAAGAACTTCATTGCTGTCCAAGGGAGGACTACGCTCCCTTGGATGTCAGGAAATTCTTGATGCTCTGGTAGCCCTTCTCCCTGGCCTCCTCATCCCTCTTTTGTTTGTTGGATTTTCTTCCCCTGTTTTTCTTCGAATTCCCCAGATAAGAAGCAGTCGATTGGCTCAGACATCGGGGTTCAATAATGT
This sequence comes from Sequoia sempervirens, assembly GCA_007258455.2. Classification (NCBI taxonomy): domain Eukaryota; kingdom Viridiplantae; phylum Streptophyta; class Pinopsida; order Cupressales; family Cupressaceae; genus Sequoia; species Sequoia sempervirens. The sequence goes on from VDFB02042620.1 coordinate 137,239, forward strand.
CCAGAATATTTGCTTTAGAGAATACCCCATCCGATTCTGAATCATCACAGCCAACCCAAACATCCTCACCACTGGGCGCATAAGGGACAATAGCAAGTCTGGAGTGTGCTAATTTTTCTTTGATGGAGGGGCCATGTGCACCCCAGGAGATGAGGCCAGGGGAGAAGCAGCCTAGGAGATAATATTGGTATTGTTTGTTTTTAAATCAACCTCGAAGTGGCTTTGATCCTTGTTCAAGGTTGTTGACATATGAGCCGGAGTTGGAACCCCTGTTGGGTCATGAGAGTTCGACTTTTTCGGTTTCCAGACCTGGCGAGTCTTCTGAGGTCGACAACATGAGTCTAAATTATGATCTCTCCTATGGCACCTTGAGCAGAAAAACTTATCTTCCTCGACCTCTACAGCCTAAATCCAATGCTCTCCCTACACGCATAACAGTATTTCTTTCAGAACCCTGCTTACGGCAGCAATTTGCAATCTGGCATAGATGTAAGTATCGCTTTCGATTATGTCAATATCAGCATTTACCAACGTGCCAAGCGAGCGCCCGATCTTAACCAAACAATCCTCGACCCAGTACTCCATTGGTAAATTGTACATGCGTATCCAAATGGGCTTTTCGTAAGGTTCCTGCTTAGCAGCGTTAAATTTAGGGCACCATTTTTTAATGTAAAGAGGATGTCCATCGATCTTCCATAGCCCTCTCTCCAGGACAGTGTTTCTGGCCTCCTCGGAAAGAAAAACCACAACAAAAAAGCTCTTCGGCAGAAATTTGATTATCTCCACGTCTTTCCAAACCCCCTCAATCCAGTTCTTGATTTTGCCGCGCTCGAATCTTGGACCAGCCACTCTGCAAATGAATGCTAACTCTTCAAGCATATCGCTTTCTTCCCGGGCTTCCATGGAAAGGTCTATAGGTAAGAAGGTCTTATGGCAAGGGGCGTCGCATGGCTTTCCCAACCTTGCATTTGCCTGTTCTTCCTCGCTGTTTGATGCCCTAGCATCATCGTGCTTGTCATCTTCCCGACTTCAAACTTCCCCAGGGCTTCACACATATCCTGCGGAATTTCGCCCCATTCCTTTCCTTTTGTTATATAATATCATTTTTATATAATTATAGTAGTGTTAATAAACACTTTTATTATTAAAATAATATTAACTTGGGCTTAAGCGGGAGGGACATGATAATTAGTTGGATGTAGGAGTAGAAAGCGTTTTTGCGTATAGTAGCAGAAAGATTGTCATAATATTTTCTATCTGAGCTATCATAACTGGCCTGACCAAAGGAAGAAGAGGAAATTGAGCAATTGCCACTTCTAACTAGCTTTCCTCGCACAAGGATTTTTAGATTAGAACATCTTGTGTCAATGTACTTTTAGGTGTTGTTTATATGTTGTTTTCATGTAGATGAAAAAACTTTACCCTTTCACTCCAACAATTAAGAACACAATCTCTGGCACTAAATTATATTCTAGTCTTTGCTAATTTGAAACTTAATTCACGTGGGACAGTATACACATATGTAAATTTCCACGAAGCATTGATGTTTAAGAGATCAAATTGGTATCAGAGCGGTTATAATCTTTGGATATTGTGGCTAGTTGTTTGTATAATAGTGACAACGTCCTAGAAAGTGGAATTGCAACCTTATGAATCAAATATTTCAATAAGGAGGTGGAATGAAAAGGTGAGGAGGATGGCCAATGAAGGTTCAGAAAGCCCTTGAAAAGGTTTTGATTGCTGGAAGTAAATTTGGAGTTTGTGATCATCAAACAACCAAAACCATCTATTAAGGATCAAGCATCCATGGATATGGTGGCATGTGCTCTTGCCAAGAAGCTTGGCATGGAAGGAGAGCATCCCCCATAAAGAGGATGAAGGGAAGTGCAAAGATTGGTTCATGGGTGGAGAGAAGTAATCCAAAATAGACAAGGGTAGAGCTAAGGTAAAGGAATCCAACTGGCCTTTTGTTAAGTTTGAAACACATGTAGATATTAAAGCTTTTAAAGAACAAGTTGATGCTAAGATTGTTGATAGTTGGATTAAGGATATGAAGGTTTAATTTAGTGTACATGAAATCAGTGATGCACAAAATATTTCTTTTGTATTTCTTAAAATAGATGGGCATGCTCTAGTTTGATGGGAAACTTATTTAACTACTTCTAAGAAGAAGCATAAGCCAATAGTTTCTAGTTGGGAAAGATTCATTGAATTTCTTTAGAAAAGTTTCTATCTAGTGCACCACAAAACTGAAGAGATTAAGTAGTGGTATTTCATACAAGGCAATAACCCAAGTGCAGTTCTCTACTGATTTCATATGTTAATGATCTTGGACTTGGAGAAGGAATGTAAGATGGTCAAATATATGTGTAGATTGTACCCACATAAGGAAAATAATAATTTAAACAAACTTCAAGATATTGATGAAGCATGTGCACGAGCATAGCATATTGAAGATGTGAAGAAGCTAGGCGAGGATGGATTATTTAAGAAAAATCATTCAATAAATTTTCGTAAGAAGCAATAAAGTCAATCAAACAAAGCTTGCAAAAAGGTAAGTGGCAATGTAAGAAGACTAGCACAAATTTGCATGATTGTAAGAATATTAAAAAATCATTATAGTCATTGTGTAAGAGATCGATATGCTAATTCAAAGTGTTGGAAGTTTATTGCCCCCAAGTAATCACAACAAAGGTGGCTCCAAGAAGTCTATGATCACTTTGGTTGATAGTAAGAGGCAAAGATAGAGGACAATTTGGACGTAGATGAGAAATTTCAATGACCTCTTTTTGGATATTCTTGGATTTTTCCCTAAAATCATAATTTCAATGGAAAAGTAAGGAGTATATCTTATTAAATTACAACTTCTAATAAACTTCGACTTTAACCCTGCAATAATGTTAGCCAATAAGTCATAAACAATTAGTTTAATCATTTGTCTTGTTTGCAACATCCTTAGATTATTTGACATATATAAGGTTCATTGATCTTTGAAACAGATAAGTAACTATCAATACTGATTCAAAGTTATTATCCATTCTAATAATCAACCATTGGGAAGATCAGAGAGGAAGCCACAATAGGATGCCCGGTGCATTTCTTTCTAAGTCCAAGGGCGGATAGGCAACCCCCTTGGCCCACTAATGGTAGACACTTTAGTCATCCATTATGGGTGGTCTACTTAGCATGAAATCTCATAACTGCTATCCCCCTTGTACTTCCCTCTCTTCTTCCCATGATTTATTGTAGAGGAATAAGTAAAATGGAAATTTAATCATAATAGGGATTGGATGGGAAACATGATAGTCTGCCCAAAGCTATCCCAGCTAAGTCTAAGAGTGGATATACCATCCCTCTTGGTTCCAAGTGGCAGACCTCTAGTAATCCACATGGAGTGGTCTACTTAGTGGATAAACTTGTATCTGCATTCCCTATCCAAGCTTCCTTATCCAATTCCATAGAGATCAAATACATATCATCATCCACAATAGACATTATAGTGCATACACAATGCTTTGCTAAAATATAAATTGCTATATTCTGAGATGCAAGTATATTAACGGTTGCTGACTTCTGCACTTGTCTGCTGAGTATAGATAACGATGTTGAATCTGCTCCAATTGCCTTATTGTTCGATTTGTTCTTGACACTCAAAAGATATTGTTAGTGTAAATCAAACGAATAAGAATCTATTATCCCTATCCATACTAAAGAACCATAATTACCTATAAGGCTCAATAATTGCTGTAAGCATCATTATTGCATGATCATGTAAACTATACATATATAGATATATATAATTATTTCTAATTTCAATACTTCATATAAACATGGATGTGTTGTATATATATATGTATGTATATATATACATAAATACATATATACATACATACATATTGATATAATATTGTATGTATGTATATATGTATGTATGTATGTATGTATGTATATATTATATGTATTTATGTATATATACATATATATATTTATGATATATATGTATATATATATATACATACATATATATATAGATACGTATGTATATATGTGTATGTATACATACATACATACATATATATATATATATATATATATATATATATATATATATGTATATATACATACACATATATATATATATACATACATACATATAATATATATTCAGACTTACAGTTCTTAGGCAGATTATAATCAACAACTTCTTAGTTCTTATTTTCTGAGATCAGATTTCATGCACACCATTCCATTCAATTTGATCCTTCTTCACTTTCCCTTCCTAAGTCTGCTCTACATCTAATCATAATATTCAATGCAAAGCCTGCCTTTATTTTATTCTGATTTCTTAATTAATGTCTGATCGATTTGATCCCTCTTATTCAGATCAGATCCCACTTACTTCCTTCCATATCAAACTCCTTAAGATCTGTATATATCTCTTTTGTTCTGCATCTTTTCCCTGCTGGTGTATCTCCCATTATATTTCTGCTGCTGTAAATAGTTTTGATTTTCCTTCTGTTGCCTCTCTATCCTCCCACGTTGGCTTCTATTATTATACTCCAAGAGGGTGCGATTATCCCTCTCAAGGGAGGTGACTATAGAGAAGGATGTCAAAGGGAGGCGTCCTTTCATTCCATCTCACCAATTAGTTTAGATGATTTGTTAGTTTTGGGCACTACCATTAGGAATTGCTAATTACCTTGTGTCGGTTGTAATTACTATGAGGGAGGATGGCCTTTATAAACATTTGTTTATACTAAATATTAAACTCTTGATCACTGACCTTTCATTTTGGATGATTATCTTAGTCATATCTTTTCTGAAAGAAGTCGGTCAGCATTTGTAAGAAGATTTGAGCGCTGTCATGTAGGGTCTGGGTCGGCTAGCATAACAACTTTGTTGTTAATATTTTAATTTAGTATTTGCTCCATTTCGGAGGCATGACAGAAATAGGGTTGAACCGCTACTAACACAACATGTAAGGAACTAGAGGAGATGAACAAGCTCTTTCAAATCCAAATCCAAACGAAGAGGGATAATATAGCTTCACTTGTTAATTGGGTTTGCAATTTAATTTGATTTTGGATCTGAAGTTGTCAAAAGGCTTGGTTTACAAAGTCATGATTGTCCCCATTTATAATAATTGGTACTGGCGACGGGAGATATGGAGGTCCAAGTAACCAAGAAATGTAAGGTTCACTTTGTTATTAATTCTGATTATATTGATTAGGTTGAAGCAAAAGTGTTTCCACTTGATCCATTTGATGCCCTTTTGTGAAGCTTTTATTTCTTTCTTAGAGATGATGTCTTCATGACGAGGGCCAACAAATACAAATGGGTCAAAGGTGTGCTCTATTCACATTTAAGGCAGATCAAAGCAAAATACACATTCCATGGTATTGCTAACCAAGTTGAGAGACTCACTTAAGTAAATATATTTTTTCAACTTATTTTGAAGGATAAGAAATTTCTTAAGTCAAGGGTGCTATTAGTGGATCAAAATATTTGAATGATTTATTGTAGCTTCTTTCGGAAGCAAGGAATGGGATTTGTTTATTGCCTAAATCCCCCAACCCAATATTGGATTTTATGGAGAAATCGCTTTTGGAGAGCAATGAAGTAAAGAAATAACTTCAAGAGTTGTTGGGGCAAGTTGTCACATGGCTAAGTACTTCATTGCGTAGGTTACTAATAGTGATGGTTTATAAGATAGATGGCTCTTGGAGAATGTGCATAGATTATAGAGCCTTGTACAAGATCATCATCAAGATTAGGTATCTACTCCTTAAGATTTATGACTTATTGGACCAATGATAAAATGCTAACTACCTTACAAAGTTAGATCTGAATATGGGTACCATCAAGTTTGTAAAAACACTAAGGATGTATAAAAGAAAGACAAAACAAGGTTTCTACAAATGGTTGGTACATTCATTTGGTTTATGCAATACACTTGCTACATTTATTAGATTGATAAATGATGTATTTTGGACATTCATAGATACAAATTTTAGTTTTTAGTTCTAGATGGGAAGAACATGATCTAATTTAGTAGAAGCAAATTTTGCTAGTGTTGAAGGAAAAACAACTTTTGTGCAATATGAAAAAACTTGCATTTGCAAAGCAATACTAGTCTATTTGAGTGATGTGGTTAGAGGAAGAAGATTAAGTGTTGATCCAATAAAAATTGAGGCTATATCCAATTGGTCCATGCCTAAGAGTGCTATGGAAACAAGGAGATTTGATGGGCAATTTAGTATATGAGGAAGTTTGTTCCTCCATTCTCTATGTAGCACCTTTACATGCCATTGTAGCTATTGTCAAGAGTTTTCATTGGGATAAGGGACACACTTATGCTTTTGATTAATTGAAATGTAAACCATTTTTGTACCATTGCTTGCTCTTCTTAATTTGTAGCAGTCATTTGAGTTTAAAATGGATGCAAGTTAGTATGCTATAGAGGCAATTTCATTGCAAGGAGGTAAGTCGGTTTGCTATCATTTTGAAGTTTTTTCTAAAATTGTAAGAGAATACCTTGTTTATAACAAATAAATGTATGCATTTGTACAATCCATTGAGAGATACAAACATTATTTGTTGGGTATAGAGACATTTGTTCATATTGAGCACAAGCCTTTTCAATATTTGCAAACACAAAAATAATTGCAACAAGAAAGTCGTAAATTGATGGAATTTCAACAATTCCATTTGGTGATAAAGTACAAGAAGGGAAGCATGAATGTGGTGTTAGATGTGCAATCTAGGTCACCAATTGCAAAGCAAATTTCAGCTTTGGTGACAATTTCACATTTTGAGCCCTTCACCAAAGAGGCTTATGAGGAAGAATATGCTCAAGATATAGATTTTGGGGAGAAACATCAGTAGTTGAAGACAAAAGTAATAGATGTTGAGGACGAAGCTGAAAAAATTGATAGGTTACTCTATAAGTTTTAACAAACTATGTGCGCCAATGGATAAAACACTTTTATTCATGAGGGAAGCACATACCTCCAAAGTTAGACAAACCATGGCTTATTTGCAAAGATATGCTTATCAGCTTCAAATGTTGTAATGCCCTTTTCTAGATGATAGCATGAGTGAATGCTCGTATGTAGAAGGAATAAGTATGAGTAACTATATGTATGTGTTTTGTATTGTTTTCTTGGTGAGTAAAAAGGAAATTTTTATATTTTAGGGATCTTCCTAATTTTTAGGAGGTGGGGCTGGGTTTTGAGTGGCCTTGGTGATCTCCTTAGATGTGTTCTATTCTACCTTGGCTTTCATGTGGTATAATTTTGAGTTGTATCAAAGATTTTATTGGGTGATTATGATTCAATCATGGTTCTACCTTTTAGGCTGCATTTAAGGAGGGACACTTTGGATAGTGACATGCATATATAGTTGTTGGATTTGGCTTCAAGTTTTATGAATTCAGTTTCCAACACTTTAGATATCGAAGTTGCCAATCTCAAGTTATGGTGTGATCTTTGTGTAAAGGTCTAGTATTTGTACACTAAATGAATTTAATTCAATTTCATATCATTAGATATATTACACTTATTACTTAAGACCCAAGAAAGGACACTAATGTTTAAGGTTATGGCATCTAATATTAAAGGAGAACAATTTTAATATATCTAATGTATTAAAAGGGGTTTTGGTGGAAAAGTGAAAAAGGGAGTGATTAGACAAAAAGGAGGTTTTGGAGAAAGCAATTCATCTTTTGGCATTTTGAAATAAAAACCATTCTATTCTTCTTGGGTGGCTATGTAATAGTATAAGCTTGCACATTTGAAGACAGAAACTTTCAAATTGCAAAGTGAGAGTGCATAGCTCTTTGATTTCAGTGGACAGATTTGTAAGGGTTTGTATTGGTGCATTTAGAGGGATTTCATTTGGAGTTTGTGGCTGGTTTGGCTAGGGTTGCTTGGGAAAGTTTACGAACAGATTTGTATCAACAAGCAGCCTACTTTTCTTTAAAGTAATTCTCTATCATTTATTGGATGCAAATACTAGGTGCTTATGTTCACTGTATTATTTATATTTATGTTATTTTCCTTGCATTGTATCCCATTGAGGTAAACAGAAAAATACAAAAATAAATTACTGCTGTTGAGAAATTTTTATGTGTTGGAAGTTTGCTTTTAGTTTTGGAATTTGCATGTTAGAGTGTATTTTGGATAGGGGTTTTTACAATCGCATCTCAGAATTTGATAGAGGATGAAATTTATGATGCATAGGCAAGCAAAAAGTTAGGAAAGAAGGTTGTACAGGTCTCTAAGTGCACCTATTAGATCATGGGAGACATCCTGGATTTTATGGGAGGTTTACTTATGTCAAAGCATCATTTTGACTACTTGTATGGTGTTGTAGATGGATTTAGCAAAATGTGCCTTTGATTCCATTGAAGAAAACAATAAAAATGCATGAAATAGATGAGTTATTCTTTATTAATGTTTTGGGTGCAGTTTGGTTTGCCCAATCCTATTGCATTAGACAAAGAGTGAAGATATTTTGGGAAGTTTTGTATCACATTTTGGAGTATATACAAAGCTGAAAAGAAGCCCCAACCTTCAATCCTTGAACTGATGGGTTAAGATGCCAGAACAATAAACATCCAAGGAAGTGTGATGGGTTTTTGGCATATAAATGACATTCCTATCACATGGCAGTTCATACATCCACTAACAAGTCACCTTTTGTAGCATGTGAGTTATTTTCCTTAGAGATATCAAGTTTCCACAATCCATAATGATTATTTACATCAAATTTATGGATTTTATTGCATAATTTTTTTTGCATCAATGTTTCGGATTATACTCCGTGATCCATCATCAGGATGAAAGCAAAGAGCTGAAGGAGAATGTGAAAAACTAGACTCAAGGTGGTAAGAGCAATGGACATCATTGAGAGGATTATGCAAATCAATCTCAAAGTGCAGAAACAATTGAAGAAGTCTCAAGCCAAGTATGATCAACATCATGAAGAACAAATTCAAGGTGGGAAACAATGTTTGAATGTATTTGAGCATAGAGAGACTCAAAGGACAATCTAGGAAGCTCAAACCCTATGAGATAAAGTGTCTTTCATTATCTTGGAGCAAGTTGGACAAAATCATTTATTTAACTACCTTCATTCATGAGAATGCACTTAGTAGTCAATGGTTACTTTCCTGCTAACTCACTTTCTCTTGCACTGTAATAACAAAAAAAGAGAAAAACTAGACTCAAGGTGATAAGAGCAATGGAAATCATTGAGAGGATTATGCAAATCAATCTCAAAGTGCAAAAACAATTGAAGAAGTCTCAAGCCAAGTATGATCAACATCATGAAGAACAAATTCAAGGTGGGAAAACAATGTTTGAATGTATTTGAGCATAGAGAGACTCAAAGGACAATCTAGGAAGCTCAAACCCTATGAGATAAAGTATCTTTCATTATCTTGGAGCAAGTTAGACAAAATGATTTATTTAACTACCTTCATTCGTGAGAATGCACTTAGTAGTCAATTGTGAGAAGTTGGACCTATGTGGTTGTCTATGTTGGATTAAGAAGTAGAAGAATAACATGTCTTGGATGCTCAAAGAGGGATGGAAGGGAACATAGTGTTGGAGAAGGTTATAGAAACTAGAAGATGACCACAAGTATCTTGGCAGGTCAGCATCAAGGGTAAACCACCAAGACAAGCGAATTGGTAGTCCAAGGAGGAAGCGGAAGAAATCTTACCACATCTCTTAGACCACTAATCTTTTGAGGGACCCAAAAACCTCCTAAATGTTGATTATGATTCATAAGGAAAGAGAATATGAATTGCTCCATCAAAGAACCAAAAATTATATCAAAAATAGAGAAGGATTGAAAAGCCTTTTGCATAGTTCCAAAATCTCTAGATATAGTAGGGAGTAGTTGTTGCATTACTGTCATGGCAATTTTTCTGTAGCATGAGAGATGCACATCTGGCAAGTGGTTTTTTCCTGATTCTTGTGGTACTTTTTCTCATTTTAAATAAAAATTAAGAGTAAAGGTAGAAACAAATGTCTCTTCAAGTTCCTTGGCATTTGGAGGTCCTTTAGAGCACAAAAGGACACCCCTACTAATCCTATTTGTAAGACATATGAAGACAATTGTAAATCATAGGTGACAAGAGAATGTTGGAAGCAAATTGGAGAGTTCTAGTTGGTTGAAGGAGTGGAAGTTGTTTGTGGATTGAGTATGTCATAGGAAAATTGTGTGTAATATGTTGTATTTGATGACTTAGTAATTTCCTTGGAAAAAGAAGAAGAGGAAGTTTACAATTGCCAGCTCTAGTTGGTTTGAAATACCTTGGGATTTCTAGGTTAACTTATCTTATGTGAATCTCATTGTATTTGTTTTTGATAATATAAGCAGGGAAGGGCCCTGATCCCGTGGAACAATAGCAGATCAAAGAAAGATACCAAGGTGGGAAACAACATCACCATCCAAACCAAAAAACAACATGATAATGGCACGCATGCCCAAATTTAAAACCATCGAAATAGTCCAGCCCATAATTATCAAAAACAAAAAGTTACTACCAACAAAATTTAAGCTACGAAGACCACTGATTAAGTCCACAGTAAACTAGGTGGTATTCCACTAGATCTTAAAGATAAAATACAAACAGTCCCAGATATTGATAAGAAACAAAAAACCCATCAAAAGCAGGAAAAACAGCAACCCAAGCCATTAGCCAGCCTTCCTTAACAGGTCCCCATACTCCCCTAAGAGAGCCACATACTCATGCCAATCAGGTCCCTCTGTTTCGTCCAACAGTTTGAGGGAGTCAGCCTTTCCTTGCTTCTTTAGTTTTCTGCTAATCTTTGCTTCTCCCGAGGCTGCTCCCAGCATTGTGCGTCTCATCAGCTTATTGGAGAATCTCATCAAGGTCACCAGAGCCTTTTCCATATCCTCAAATTGGGCTTGCAAAAAGGTTAGCCTGCTTTTAAGAAAATCAATACTCAATTCTTCAGAATTAATCTCTCGACCAGAGAGCCCAACATCCTCTTCAATCCCAGTT